>CM056200.1:35886019-36021593 GCA_029692085.1 Gymnothorax javanicus | reverse complement strand
CTAATTTCTGGTCATTTCATACAGTACGTTTCCTCTATGATGGAAATAAGAGATCAGATGGCATTAAAGCATAACCCTTCTTGTATACATGCAAGTACAGCAAGTTTAAGTTTGAATGCTTATGCGAATCCTGCTAATGCTAGCGATCTAATGCTAGTGCTAATTTCTGGTCATTTTCATACAGTACGTTTCCTCTATGATGGAAATAAGAGATCAGATGGCATTAAAGCATAACCCTTCTTGTATACATGCAAGTACAGCAAGTTTAAGTTTGAATGCTTATGCTAACTTGCTAATGCTAGCGATCTAATGCTAGTGCTAATTTCTGGTCATTTTCATACTGTATGTGTCCTTTATGATTGAAATAAGAGATCAGATGTCATTAAAGCATCACCTTTCATGGGATTATCAGATTAGATGGCATTAAAGCTTAACCCTTCTTGTATTAATGCAAATACAGCAATAATACAGTTTGAATGCTAATGCTAACTTGCTAATGCTATCGATCTAATGCCAAAGCTACTATCAGGTCATTTTTTCATACTGTACGTGTCCTATGATGTATATAAGAGATCAGATGGCATTAAAGCATAACCCTTCATGGGAAGATCAGATTAGATGGCATTAAAAGCTTAACCCTTCTTGTATACTTGCAAAGTACAGTAAGTTTAAGTTTGAATGCTAATGCTTCTTGCTAATGCTACTGATCTAATGCTAGTGCTAATTTCTGGTTATTTTCTTACTGTATGTGTCCTTTATGTTTGAAAATAAAGAGATCAGATGGCATTAAATCATCACCTTTCATGGGATTATGAGATTAGATGGCATTAAAGTTAACCCTTCTTTATATCATAAATAAAGGAATGTTAAAGTTTGAATGCTAATGCTAACTTGCTAATGTTAGCGTATCTAATGCTAGTGCTAATATCAGGTCATTTTCATACTGTACATGTCCTCTATGATGTATATAAGAGATCAGATGGCATTAAAAGCATAACCCTTCATGGGAATATCAGATTAGATGGCATTGAAGCTTAACCCTTCTTGTATATATGCAAATACAGCAATGTTAAAGTTTGAATGCTAATGCTAATTTGTTAATGCTAGCGGGATCCAATGCTATTCCTGATATCTGGTCATTTCATACTTTATGTGTCCTCTATAATGGAAATAAAGAGATCAGATGGCATTAAGCATCACCTTTCATGGGATTATGAGATAAGATGGCATTAAAGCTTAACCCTTCTTTTATATAATAAAATACAGCAATGTTAAAAGTTTGAATGCTAATGCTAACTTGCTAATGCTAGTGATCTAATGCTAGTGCTATTATCTGGTCATTTTCATACTGTACGTGTCGTCTATGATGGGAATAAGAGATCAGATGGCATTAAAGCATCACCATTCATGGGATTATGATATCAGCTGGCATTCAAGCCTAACCCTTCTTTATACACATAAATACAGTCTTGTTTAAGTTTAAATGCTAATGCTAACTTGTTAATGCTAGCGATCTAATGCTGGGTGCAAATATCTGGTCATTTTCATACTGTACATGTCTCCTATGATGGGGAATAAGAGATCAGATGGCATTAAAGCATCACCATTCATGGGATTATGATATCAGCTGGCATTAAAGCCTAACCCTTCTTTATACCATAATACAGATCTTGTTTCAGTTTAAATGCTAATGCTAACTTGTTAATGCTAGCGATCTATTGCTAGTGCTGATATCTGATCATTTTTCATACTGTACATGTACTCTATGATGGAAATAAAGATCAGATGGCATTAAAGCATAACCCTTCATGGGCATGTTAGATTAGATGGCATTAAAGCATAACCCTTCTTGTATATATGCAAAATACAGCAATGAAAGTTTGAATGCTAATGCTAACTTGCTAATGCTAGCGATCTGGCTAGTGATAATATCTGGTCATTTTCATACTGTACGTGTCCTCTATGATGGATATTAAGATTAGATGGCATTAAAAGCCAAACCCTTCATGGGAATATCAGATTAGATGGCATTAAAGCTTAATCCTTCTTTGTATACATGCAAGTACAGTAAGTTTAAGTTTGACTGCTAATGCTATTTTTTGCTAATGGTAGCGATCTAATGCTAGTGCTAATATCTGGTCATTTTCATACTGTATGTGTCCTCTATATTGGAAATAAAGTCAGATGGCATTAAAGCATCACCTTTCATGGGATTATCAGATTAGATGGCATTAAAGCTTAACCCTTCTTGTATACATGCAAGTACAGCAAGTTTAAGTTTGAATGCTAATGCTAACTTGCTAATGCTAGCGATCTAATGCTAGTGCTAATATCTCGTCATTTTCATACTGTCGGCGTCCTCTATAATGGAAATAAAGATCAGATGGCATTAAACATAACCCTTCATGGGAATATCAGATTAGATGGCATTAAAGCTTCACCCTTCTTGTATACATGCAAGTACAGTAAGTTTAAGTTTGAATGCTAATGCTATTTTGCTATTGCTAGCGATCTAATGCTAGTGCTAATATCTGGTCATTTTCATGCTTTATGTGTCTCTATAATGGAAATAAGAGATCCAGATGGCATTAAAGCATCACCCTTCATGGGCATATTAGATAAGATGGCATTAAAGCTTCTGCCTTCTTGTATACATGCAAGTACAGCAAGTTTAAGTTTGAATGCTAATGCTAACTTGCTAATGCTAGCGATCTAATGCTAGTGCTAATATCTGGTCATTTTCATACTGTACGTGTCCTCTATAATGGAAATAAAGAGATCAGATGGCATAAAAAGCGTAACCCTTCATGGGCATATTAGATTAGATGGCATTAAAGCTTAACCCTTCTTGTATACATGCAAGTTCAGCAAGTTTAAGTTTGAATGCTAATGCTAACTTGCTAATGCTAGCGATCTAATGCTAGTGCTAATATCAGGTCATTTTCATACTGTGCGTGTCCTCTATGATGGAAATAAGAGATCAGATGGCATTAAAGCAAACCCTTCATGGGAATATCAGGGAATATCAGACTACATGGCATTAAAAAAGCTTAACCCTTCTTGTATACATGCAAGTACAGCAAGTTTAAGTTTGAATGCTAATGCTAACTGCTAATGCTTGCGATCTAATGCTAGTGCTAATTTCTGGTCATTTTCATACTGTACGTGTCCTCTATGATGGAAATAAGAGATCAGATGGCATTAAAGCATCACCCTTCATGGGCATATTAGATTAGATGGCATAAAGCTTCACCCTTCTTGTATACATGCAAGTACTGCAATGTTCAAGTTTGAATGCTAATGCTAACTTGCTAATGCTAGCGATCTAATGCTAGTGCTATTATCAGGTCATTTTCATATGTAGATCAGATGGCATTGTAACCCTCTTGTATACATGCAAGTATACTGCACATGTTTAAGTTTGAATGCTAATGCTAACTTGCTAATGCTAGCGATCTAATGCTAGTGCTAATTTCTGGTCATTTTCATACTGTATATGTCCTTTATGTTTGAAATAAGTGATCAGATGGCATTAAAGCATCACCTTTCATGGGATTATAAGATTAGATGGCATTAAAAGTTAACCCTTCTTTATATATAAGCAAATAATCAATGTTAAAGTTTGAATGCTAATGCTAACTTGCTAATGCTAGCGATCTAATGCTAGTGCTAATATCAGGTCATTTTCATACTATCGTGTCCTCTATGATGTATATAAGAGATCAGATGGCATTAAAGCATAACCCTTCATGGGAATATCAGATTAGATGGCATTAAAGCAACCCTCTTGTATACATGCAAGTACAGTAAGTTTAAGTTTGAATGCTAATGCTAACTTGCTAATGCTAGCGATCTAATGCTAGTGCTAATTTCTGGTCATTTTCATAGTGTATGTGTCCTTTATGATTGAAATAAGAGATCAGATGGCATTAAAGCATCACCTTTCATGGGATTATGACATTAGATGGCATTAAAGCTTAACCCTTCTTTATAGACGCAAATACAGCAATGTTAAAGTTTCAATGCTAATGCTAACTTGCTAATGCTAGCGATCTAATGCTAGTGCTAATTTCTGGTCATTTTCATACTGTATGTGTCCTTTATGATTGAAATAAGAGATCAGATGGATTTAAAGCATCACCTTTCATGGGATTATGAGATTAGATGGCATTAAAGCTTAACCCTTCTTTATATACGCAATACAGCAATGTTCAAATTTGAATGCTAATGCTAACTTGCTAATGCTAGCGCTAATATCTCGTCATTTTCATACTGTACGTGTCCTCTATGATGGAAATAAGAGATTAGATGGCATTAAAGCATAACCCTTCTTGTATACATGCAAGTACAGCAAGTTTAAGTTTGAATGCTAATGCTAACTTGCTAATGCTATCGATCTAATGCTAGTGCTAATATCTTGTCTTTTTCATACTGTTCGTGTCCTCTATGATGGATATAAGAGATAAGATGGCATTAAAGCATAAACCTTCTTGTATACATGCAAGTCCAGAAAGTTTAAGTTTGAATGCTAATGCTAACTTGCTAATGCTAGCGATCTAATGCTAGTGCTAATATCTGGTCATTTTCATACTGTGCGTGTCCTCTATGATGGAAATAGCATAACCTTTCAGATCAGATGGCATTAAAAGCTTAACCCTTCTTGTATATATGCAAGTACAGCAAGTTTAAGTTTGAATGCTAATGCTAACTTGCTAATGCTATCGATCTAATGCTAGTGCTAATATCTGGTCATTTTCATACTGTACGTGTCCTCTATGATGGATATGAGATTAGATGGCATTAAAGCATCACCCTTCATGGGAATATCAGATTAGATGGCATTAAAGCTTAACCCTTCTTGTATACATGCAAGTACAGTAAGTTTAAGTTTGAATGCTAATGCTGTTTTGCTAATGCTAGCGATCTAATGCTAGTGCTAATATCTGGTCATTTTCATACTTTATGTGTCTCTATAATGGAAATAAGAGATCAGATGGCATTAAAGCATCACCCTTCATGGGCATATTAGATAAGATGGCATTAAAGCTTCACCCTTCTTGTATACATGCAAGTACTGCAATGTTTAAGTTTGAATGCTAATGCTAACTTCTAATGCTAGCGATCTAATGCTAGTGCTAATATCTGGTCATTTTCATACTGTACGTGTCCTCAATGATGGAAATAAGAGATCAGATGGCATGAAACCATATCTCTTCATGGGTATATTAGATTAGATGGCATTAAAGCTTCACCCTTCTTGTATACATGCAAGTACAGCAATGTTTAAGTTTGAATGCTAATGCTAACTTGCTAATGCTAGCGATCTAATGCCTGTGCTAATATCTGGTCATTTTCATACTGTACGTGTCCTCTTTGATGGAAATAAGAGATCAGATGGCATTAAAAAGCATAACCATTCATGGGATTATGAGATCAGATGGCATTAAAGCTTAACCCTTCTTTATAATGCAAATACAGTCTTGTTTATGTTTAAATGCTAATGCTAACTTGCTAATGCTAGCAATCTATTGCTAGTGCTAATATCTGGTCATTTTCATACTATGCGTGTCTCTATGATGGAAATAAGAATCAGATGGCATTAATGCACAACCCTTCATGGGCATATTAGAATAGATGGCATTAAAGCTTTACCCTTCTTGTATATATGCAAATACAGCCATGTTAAAAGTTTGAATGCTAATGCTAACTTGATAATGCTAGCGATCTAATGCTAGTGGTAATATCTGGTCATTTTCATACTGTATGTGTCCTTTATGATGGAAATAAGAGATCAGATGGCATTAAAAGCATCACCTTTCATGCGATTATGAGATTAGATGGCATTAATGCTTAACCCTTCTTGTATACATGCAAATACAGCAATGTTTAAGTTTGAATGCTAATGCTATTTTGCTAATGCTTGCGATCTAATGCTATTGCTAATATCTGGTCATTTTTCATACTTTATGTGTCTCTATAATGGAAATAAGAGATCAGATGGCATTAAAGCATCACCTTTCATGGGATTATGAGATAAGATGGCATTAAAGCTTAACCCTTCTTTATACATGCAAATACAGCAATGTTAAAGTTTGAATGCTAATGCTAACTTGCTAATGCTATCGATCTAATGTTAGTGCTAATTTCTGGTCATTTTCATACTGTATGTGTCCTCTATGATGGAAATAAGAGATCAGATGGCATTAAAGCATCACCTTTCATGGGATTATCAGATTAGATATCATTAAAGCAACCCTTCTTGTATACATGCAAGTACAGCAAGTTTAAGTTTGAATGCTAATGCTAACTTGCTAATGCTAGCGATCTAATGCTAGTGCTAATATCTGGTCATTTTAATACTATGCGTGTCCTCTATGATGGAAATAAGAGATCAGATGGCATTAAGCATAACCCTTCTTGGATACATGCAAGTACAGCAAGTTTAAGTTTGAATGCTAATGCTAATTTTGCTAATGCTAGCGATCTAATGCTAGTGCTAATATCTGGTCATTTTCATACTGTATGTGTCTCTGTAATGGAAATAAGAGATCAGATGGCATTAAAGCATCACCCTTCATGGGCATATAGATTAGATGGCATTAAAGCTTAACCCTTCTTGTATACATGCAAGAATACAGCAATGTTTAAGTTTGAATGCTAATGCTAACTTGCTAATGCTAGCGATCTAATGCTAGTGCTAATATCTGGTCATTTTCATACTGTAGATGTCCTCTATAATGGAAATAAAGAGATCAGATGGCATTAAAGCATCACCATTCATGGGATTATGAGATCAAATGGCATTAAAAGCAACCCTTCTTTATACACGCAAATACAGTCTTGTTAAAGTTTGAATGCTAATGCTATTTTGCTAATGCTAGCAATCTAATGCTAGTGCTAATATCTGGTCATTTTCATACTGTATGTGTCCTCTATGATGGAAATAAGAGATCAGATGGCATTAAAGCATCAGCCTTCATGGGCATATTAGATTAGATGGCATTAAATCTTAACCCTTCTTGTATACATGCAAATACAGCAAGTTTAAAAGTTTGAATGCTAATGCTAACTTGTTAATGCTAGCGATCTAATGCTAGTGCTAATATCTGGTCATTTTCATACTGTATGTGTCACTATGATGGAAATAAGAGATCAGATGGCATTAAAGCATCACCTTTCATGGGATTATTAGATTATATGGCATTAATGCTTAACCCTTCTTCATATGCAAATACACCAATGTTTAAGTTTGAATGCTAATGCTGTTTTTTGCTAATGCTAGCGATCTAATGCTAGTGCTAATATCTGGTCATTTTCATACTTTATGTGTCCTCTATAATGGAAATAAGAGATCAGATGGCATTAAAAGCATCACCCTTCATGGGCATATTAGATTATATGGCATTAAAGCTTCACCCTTCTTGAATACATGCAAGTTCTGCAATGTTTAAGTTTGATTGCTAATGCTAACTTTGCTAATGCTAGCGTTCAATGCTAGTGCTAATATCTTGTCATTTTCATACTGTACGTGTCTTTATGATGGAAATAAGAGATCAGATGGCATTAAAGCATATCCCTTCATGGGCATATTAGATTAGATGGCATTAAAGCTTCACCCTTCTTGTATACTTGCAAGTACTGCAATGTTTAAGTTTGAATGCTAATGCTAACTTTTTAATGCTAGCGATCTAATGCTAGTGCTAATAAGATCATTTTCATATTGTTCCTGTATACATAAATGCTGCAATGTTTCAGTTTGAATACTAATGCTAACTTGCTAATGCTAATCTAATGCAAAGTGCTAATATCAGGTCATTTTTCATACTGTATGCTATGATTAATATAAAGAGATCAGATGGCATTAAAAGCATAACCCTTCTTCGGAATATCAGATTAGATGGCATTAAAGCTTAACCCTTCTTGTATACATGCAAGTACAGCAAGTTTAAGTTTGAATGCTAATGCTAACTTGCTAATGCTAGCGATCTTATGCTAGTGCTAATATCTGGTCATTTTTCATACTGCGTGTCATCTATAATGGAAATAAAAGATCAGATGGCATTAAAGCATAACCCTTCATGGGCATATTAGATTAGATGCCATTAACGCTTCACCCTTCTTGTATACATGCAAGTACAGCAAGTTTAATTTTGAATGCTAATGCTAACTTGCTAATGCTAGCGATCTAATGCTAGTGCTAATATCTGGTCATTTTCATACTGTACGTGTCATCTATAATGGAAATAAGAGATCAGATGGTATTAAAGCATAACCCTTCATGGGCATATTAGATTAGATGGCATTGCGCTTCACCCTTCTTGTATACATGCAAGTACAGCAAGTTTAAGTTTGAATGCTAATGCTAACTTGCTAATGCTAGCGATCTAATGCTAGTGCTAATATCAGGTCATTTTCATGCTGTGCGTGTACTCTATGATGGAAATAAGAGATCAGATGGCATTAAAGCATATCCCTTCATTGGCATATTAGATTAGATGGCATTAAAGCTTCACCCTTCTTGTATACTTGCGAGTACTGCAATGTTTAAGTTTGAATGCTAATGCTAACTTGCTAATGCTAGCGATCTAATGCAAGTGCTAATATCAGGTCAATTTTCATACTGTACGTGTCCTCTTGTATACATTTACTGCAATGTTTAAGTTTGAATGCTAATGCTAACTTGCTAATGCTAGCGATCTAATGCTAGTGCTAATATCAGGTCATTTTTCATACTGTCGTGTCCTCTATAATGGAAATAAGAGATCAGATGGCATTAAAGCATAACCCTTCATGGGCATAATAGATTAGATGGCATTAAAAGCAACCCTTCTTGTAACATGCAAATACAGGAATGTTAAAGTTTGAATGCTAATGCTAACTTGCTAATGCTAGCGATCTAATGCTAGTGCTAATTTCTGGTCATTTTCATACTGTACGTGTCCTTTATGATGTATATAAGAGATCAGATGGCATTAAAGCATAACCCTTCATGGGAATATCAGATTAGATGGCATTAAGCTTAACCCTTTTTGTATACATGCAAGTACAGCAAGTTTAAGTTTGAATGCTAATGCTAACATGCTAATGCTAGCGATCTAATGCTAGTGCTAATATCTCGTCATTTTCATACTGTCGTGTCCTCTATGATGGAAATAAAGATTAGATGGCATTAAAGCATAACCCTTCTTGTATACATGCAAGTACAGCAAGTTTAAGTTTGAATGCTAATGCTAACTTGCTAATGCTAGCGATCTAATGCTAGTGCTAATATCTGGTCATTTTTCATACTGTACGTGTCCTCTATGATGGATGATCAGATGGCATTAAAGCATATAACCCAGATGGCATCAGATTAGATGGCATTAAGCTTAACCCTTCTTGTATACATGCAAGTACAGTAAGTTTAAGTTTGAATGCTAATGCTAATTTTGCTAATGCTAGCGATCTAATGCTTGTGCTAATATCTGGTCATTTTCATACTGTACGTGTCCTCTATAATGGAAATAAGAGATCAGATGTTATTAAAGCATCACCCTTCATGGGCATATTAGATTATATGGCATTAAAGCTTAACCCTTCTTGTATAAATGCAAATACAGCAATGTTTAAGTTTGAATGCTAATGCTAACTTGCTAATGCTATCGATCTAATGCTAGTGCTAATATCAGGTCATTTTCATACTGTCGTGTCTCTATGATGTAAATAAGAGATCAGATGGCATTAAAAGCATAACCCTTCTGAATATGGGAATATTAGAATATCAGATTTCATGGCATTAAAGCAAACCATTCTTGTATACATGCATTAAAAGTACTGCAAGTTTAAGTTTGAATGCTAATGCTAACTTGCTAATGCTAGCGATCTAATGCTAGTGCTAATATCTGGTCATTTTCATACTTATTGTCCTCTATGATGGAAATAAAGAGATCAGATGGCATTAAAGCATATCCCTTCATGGGCATATTAGATTAGATGGCATTAAAGCTTCACCCTTCTTGTATACTTGCAAGTACTGCAATGTTTAAGTTTGAATGCTAATGCTAACTTGCTAATGCTAGCGGTCTAATGCTAGTGCTAATATCAGGTCATTTTCATCCTGTGCGTGTCCTCTATGATGGATATAAGTTTGATCAGATGGCATGAAAAGCATGGTCCCTTCATGTATAATATCAGATTAGATGGCATTAAAAGCTTTCATGGGATACCTTCTTGTATACATGCAAGTACAGCAATGTTAAAGTTTGAATGCTAATGCTAACTTGATCTAATGCTATGCTATTAAGGTCAATGCTAGTGTCCTCTAATATCAGGTCAATGTTTCAGTTTGAATGCTAATGCTCCTTGCTAATGCTATATAAGCTAGTGCTAATATCTGGTCATTTTTAAAGCATAACCTGTTCATGGGAATATCAGATGGCATTAAAAGATAACCCTTCATGGCATATTAGATTAGATGGCAAAAAGTTCTTGTTTATACATGCAAGTACAGCAAGTTTAAGTTTGAATGCTAATGCGAACTTGCTAATTAGCGATCTAATGCTATGCTAATATCAGGTCATTTTCATACTGTATGTGTCCTATATGATGTAAATAAGAATCAGATGGCATTAAAAGCATAACCTTTCATGGGATTATCAGATTAGATGCTAACCCTTCTTTATACATGCAAATACAGTAATGTTAAAGTTTGAATGCTAATGCTAAACTTCTAATAGCGATCTTCATAATTTCTGGTCATTTTCATACTGTGTATGTCCTTTATGATTGAAATAAGAGATCAGATGGCATTAAAGCATCACCTTTCATGGGATTATGACATTAGATGGCATTAAAAGCAACCCTTCTTTATACATGCAAATACAGCAATGTTTAAGTTTGAATGCTAATGCTAACTTGCTAATGCTAGCGATCTAATGCTAGTGCTAATATCTCGTCATTTTCATACTGTCGTGTCTCTATGATTCTATCAGATGGATTTAAAAATCAAATGAGATTAGATGGCATTAAAGCATAACCCTTCTTGTATACATGCATAGTCATTTTCATACACGTGCAAGTTTAAGTTTGAATGCTAATGCTAACTTGCTAATGCTATCGATCTAATGCTAGTGCTAATATCTTGACTTTTTCATACTGTACGTGTCTCTATGATGGATATAAGAATAAGATGGCATTAAAGCATAAACCTTCTTGTATACATGCAAGTCCAGCAAGTTTAAGTTTGAATGCTAATGCTAACTTGCTAATGCTAGCGATCTAATGCTAGTGCTAATATCTCGTCATTTTCATACTGTACGTGTCCTCTATGATGGAAATAAGAGATCAGATGGCATTAAAGCATAACCCTTCTTGTATATATGCAAGTACAGCAAGTTTAAGTTTGAATGCTAATGCTAACTTGCTAATGCTATCGATCTAATGCTAGTGCTAATATCTGGTCATTTTCATACTGTACGTGTCCTCTATGATGGATATGAGATTAGATGGCATTAAAGCATCACCCTTCATGGGAATATCAGATTAGATGGCATTAAAGCTTAACCCTTCTTGTATACATGCAAGTACAGTAAGTTTAAGTTTGAATGCTAATGCTATTTTGCTAATGCTAGCGATCTAATGCTAGTGCTAATATCTGGTCATTTTCATACTTTATGTGTCCTCTATAATGGAAATAAGAGATCAGATGGCATTAAAGCATCACCCTTCATGGGCATATTAGATAAGATGGCATTAAAGCTTCACCCTTCTTGTATACATGCAAGTACTGCAATGTTTAAGTTTGAATGCTAATGCTAACTTCCTAATGCTAGCGATCTAATGCTAGTGCTAATATCTGGTCATTTTCATACTGTGCGTGTCTCTATGATGGAAATAAGAGATCAGATGGCATTAAACCATATCTCTTCATGGGTATATTAGATTAGATGGCATTAAAGCTTCACCCTTCTTGTATACATGCAAGTACTGCGATGTTTAAGTTTGAATGCTAATGCTAACTTGCTAATGCTAGCGATCTAATGCCTGTGCTAATATCTGGTCATTTTCATACTATGCGTGTCCTCTTTGATGGAAATAAAGAGATCAGATGGCATTAAAGCATCACCATTCATGGGATTATGAGATCAGATGGCATTAAAGCTTAACCCTTCTTTATACCCGCAAATACAGTCTTGTTTATGTTTAAATGCTAATGCTAACTTGCTAATGCTAGCAATCTATTGCTAGTGCTGATATCTGGTCATTTTCATACTGTACGTGTCTCTCTATGATGGAAATAAGAATCAGATGGCATTAATGCACAACCCTTCATGGGCATATTAGAATAGATGGCATTAAAGCTTAACCCTTCTTGTATATATGCAAATACAGCCATGTTAAAGTTTGAATGCTAATGCTAACTTGATAATGTTAGCGATCTGGCGCTAGTGCTAATATCTGGTCATTTCATACTGTATGTGTCCTTTATGATGGAAATAAGAGATCAGATGGCATTAAAGCATCACCTTTCATGGGATTATCAGATTAGATGGCATTAATGCTTAACCCTTCTTCATATACGCCAAATACAGCAATGTTTAAGTTTGAATGCTAATGCTATTTTGCTAATGCTTGCGATCAATGCTATTCCTAATATCTGGTCATTTTCATACTTTATGTGTCCTCTATAATGGAAATAAGAGATCAGATGGCATTAAAGCATCACCTTTCATGGGATTATGAGATAAGATGGCATTAAAGCTTAACCCTTCTTTATATACGCAAATACAGCAATGTTAAAGTTTGAATGCTAATGCTAACTTGCTAATGCTATCGATCTAATGCTAGTGCTAATTTCTGGTCATTTTCATACTGTATGTGTCCTCTATGATGGAAATAAGAGATCAGATGGCATTAAAGCATCAGCTTTCATGGGATTATCAGATTAGATGGCATTAAAAGCTTTAACCCTTCTTGTATACATGCAAGTACAGCAAGTTTAAGTTTGAATGCTAATGCTAACTTGCTAATGCTAGCGATCTAATGCTAGTGCTAATATCTCGTCATTTTAATACTGTCGTGTCTCTATGATGGAAATAAGAGATCAGATGGCATAAAGCATAACCCTTCTTGTATACATGCAAGTACAGCAAGTTTAAGTTTGAATGCTAATGCTATTTTGCTAATGCTATCGATCTAATGCTTTAGTGCTAATATCTGGTCATTTTCATACTGTTATGTGTCCTCTATAATGGAAATAAGAGATCAGATGGCATTAAAGCATCAGCCTTCATGGGCATATTAGATTAGATGGCATTAAAGCTTCATCCTTCTTGTATACATGCAAGTACTGCAATGTTTAAGTTTGAATGCTAATGCTAACTTCCTAATGCTAGCGATCTAATGCTAGTGCTAATATCTGGTCATTTTCATACTGTAGATGTCTCTATAATGGAAATAATAGATCAGATGGCATTAAAGCATAACCCTTCATGGATTATTAGATTAGATGGCATTAAAGCTTAACCCTTCTTGTATAAATGCAAATACAGCAATGTTTAAGTTTGAATGCTAATGCTAACTTGCTAATGCTAGCGATCTAATGCTAGTGCTAATATCTGGTCATTTTCATACTGTGCGTGTCTCTATGATGGAAATAAAGAGATCAGATGGCATTAAAGCATAACCCTTCATGGGCATATTAGATTAGATGGCATGAAATCTTAACCCTTCTTGTAGATATAAATACAGCAATGTTAAAGTTTGAATGCTAATGCTAACTTGTTAATGCTAGCGATCTAACGCTAGTGCTAATATCTGGTCATTTTCATACTGTACGTGTCCTTTATGATGTATATAAGAGATCAGATGGCATTAAAGCATCACCTTTCATGGGATTATTAGATTAGATGGCATTAATGCTTAACCCTTCTTGTATACATGCAAATACACCAATGTTTAAGTTTGAATGCTAATGCTGTTTTTAATGCTAGCGATCTAATGCTAGTGCTAATATTTCGGTCATTTTCATACTTTATGTGTCCTCTATGATGGAAATAAGAGATCAGATGGCATTAAAGCATCACCCTTCATGGGCATATTAGATTATATGGCATTAAAGCTTCACGCTTCTTGAATACATGGAAGTTCTGCAATGTTTAAGTTTGATTGCTAATGCTAACTTGCTAATGCTAGCGATTTAATGCTAGTGCTAATATCTGGTCATTTTCATACAGTACGTGTCCTTTATGATGGAAATAAAAGATCAGATGGCATTAAAAGCATATCACCCTTCATGGGCATATTAGATTAGATGGCATTAAAGCTTCATCCTTTTTGTATACTTGCAAGTACTGCAATGTTTAAGTTTGAATGCTAATGCTAACTTGCTAATGCTAGCGATCTAATGCTAGTGCTAATATCAGATCATTTTCATACTGTACGTGTCCTCCTGTATACATACAAGTAATGCAATGTTTCAGTTTGAATGCTAATGCTAATTTAATGCTAGCGATCTAATGCCTGTGCTAATATCTGGTCATTTTCATACTGTAGGTGTCTTCTATGATTAATATAAAAGATCAGATGGCATTAAGCATAACCCTTCTGGGAATATCAGATTAGATGGCATTAAAAGCAACCCTTCTTGTATACATGCAAGTACAGCAAGTTTAAGTTTGAATGCTAATGCTAACTTGCTAATGCTAGCGATCTAATGCTAGTGCTAATATCTGGTCATTTTCATACTATACGTTAATGTCTATAATGGAAATAAAGATCAGATGGCATTAAAGCATAACCCTTCATGGGCATATTAGATTAGATGGCATTAAAGCTTAACCCTTCTTGTATACATGCAAGTACAGCAAGTTTAAGTTTGAATGCTAATGCTAACTTGCTAATGCTAGCGATCTAATGCTAGTGCTAATATCTGGTCATTTTCATACTGTACGTGTCATCTATAATGGAAATAAGAGATCAGATGGCATTAAAAGCATAACCCTTCATGGGATTATCAGATTAGATGGCATTAACGCTTAACCCTTCTTGTATACATGCAAGTACAGCAAGTTTAAGTTTGAATGCTAATGCTAACTTGCTAATGCTAGCGATCTAATGCTAGAGCTAATATCAGGTCATTTTCATACTACGTATACTCTATGATGGAAATAAAATCAGATGGCATTAAAGCATATCCCTTCATTGGCATATTAGATTAGATGGCATTAAAGCTTGAACCCTTCTTGTATACTTGCTAAGTACTGCAATGTTTAAGTTTGAATGCTAATGCTAACTTGCTAATACTAGCGATCTAATGCAAGTGCTAATATCAGGTAAATTTTCATACTGTAAACGTGTCTTCTTGTATACATGCAAGTACTGCAATGTTTAAGTTTGAATGCTAATGCTAACTTGCTAATGCTAGCGATCTAATGCTAGTGCTAATATCAGGTCATTTTCATACTTGCATGCGTGTCCTCTATAATGGAAATAAGAGATCAGATGGCATTAAAGCATAACCCTTCATGGGCATATCAGATTAGATGGCATTAAGCTTAACCCTTCTTGTATTCATGCAAAGTACAGCAAGTTTAAAGTTTGAATGCTAATGCTAACTTGCTAATGCTAGCGATCTAATGCTAGTGCTAATATCTAGTCATTTTCATACTGTCGTGTCCTCTATAATGTATATAAAGATCAGATGGCATTAAAGCATAACCCTTCATGGGAATATCAGATTAGATGGCATTAAAAGCAACCCTTCTTGTATACATGCAAGTACAGTAAGTTTAAGTTTGAATGCTAATGCTAACATGCTAATGCTAGCGATCTAATGCTAGTGCTAATATCAGGTCATTTTCATACTGTACGTGTCCTCTATCATGTATATAAAGAGATCAGATGGCATTAAAAGCATAACCCTTCATGGGAATATCAGATTAGATGGCATTAAAGCTTAACCCTTCTTGTATACATGCAAATACAGCAAGTTTAAGTTTGAATGCTAATGCTAACTTGCTAATGCTAGCGATCTAATGCTATGCTAATATCTGGTCATTTTCATACTGTATGTGTCCTCTATGATGGAAATAAAAGATCAGATGGCATTAAAGCATCACCCTTCATGGGCATATTAGATTAGATGTCATTAAAGCTTAACCCTTCTTGTATACATGCAAGTACAGCAAGTTTAAGTTTGAATGCTAATGCTAACTTGCTAATGCTATCGATCTAATGCTAGTGCTAATATCTGGTCATTTTCATACTGTACGTGTCCTCTATGATGTATATAAGAGATCAGATGGCATTAAAGCATAACCCTTCATGGTAATATTAGAAATGGCATTAAACTTGGCCCTTCTTGTATACATGCATGTACAGTAAGTTTAAGTTTGAATGCTAATGCTAACTTGCTAATGCTAGCGATCTAATGCTAGTGCTAATATCTGGTCATTTTCATACTGTACGTGTCCTCTATAATGGAAATAAGAGATCAGATGGCATTAAAGCATAACCCTTCATGGGCATATTAGATTAGATGGCATTAAGCTTAACCCTTCTTGTTATAAATGCAAATACAGCAATGTTAAAGTTTGAATGCTAATGCTAACTTGCTAATGCTATCGATCTAATGCTAGTGCTAATATCAGGTCATTTTCATACTGTCGTGTCTCTATGATGTATATAAGAGATCAGATGGCATTAAGCATAACCCTTCATGGGAATATCAGATTAGATGGCATTAAAAGCTTCTCCCTTCTTGTATACATGCAAGTACGCTTAAGTTTAAGTTTGAATGCTAATGCTAACTTGCTAATGCTACCGATCTAATGCTAGTGCTAATTCAGGTCATTTTCATACTGTACGTGTCCTTTATGATGGAAATAAGAGATCAGATGGCATTAAAGCATCATCCTTCATGGGCATATCAGATTAGATGGCATTAAAAGCTTCACCCTTCTTGTATACATGCAAGTACAGTAATGTTTAAGTTTGAATGCTAATGCTAACTTGCTAATGCTATCGATCTAATGCTAGTGCTAATATCAGGTCATTTTTTCATCCTGTCGTGTCCTCTATGATGGATATAAGAGATCAGATGGCATTAAAGCATAACCCTTCATGGGAATATCAGATTAGATGGCATTAAAGCTTAACCCTTCTTGTATACATGCAAGTACAGTAAGTTTAAGTTTGAATGCTAATGCTAACTTGCTAATGCTAGCGATCTAATGCTAGTGCTAATATCTGGTCATTTTCATACTGTACGTGTCCTCTATAATGGAAATAATAGATCAGATGGCATTAAAGCATAACCCTTCATGGGTATATTAGATTAGATGGCATTAAAGCTTAACCCTTCTTGTATAAATGCAAATACAGCAATGTTAAAGTTTGAATGCTAATGCTAACTTGGGCTAATGCTAGCGATCTAATGCTAGTGCTAATTTCTGGTCATTTTCATACTGTATGTGTCCTCTATATGGAAATAAGAGATCAGATGGCATTAAAAGCATAACCCTTCATCGGCATATTAGATTAGATGGCATTAAAGCTTAACCCTTCTTGTATAAATGCAAATACAGCAATGTTAAAAGTTTGAATGCTAATGCTAACTAATGCTAGCGATCTAATGCTAGTGCTAATATCAGGTCATTTTCATACTACTGCTATAATGGAAATAAGGTGATGGCATTAAAGCATAACCCTTCATGGGCATATTATATTGCATTGCAACCCTTCTTGTATATTAATGCAATGTTTAAGTTTGAATGCTAATGCTAACTTGCTAATGCTAGCGATCTAATGCTAGTGCTAATATCAGGTCATTTTCATACTGTACATGTCTCTATGATGGATATAAGATCAGATGGCATTAAAAGCATAACCCTTCATGGGAATATCAGATTAGATGGCATTAAAGCTTTAACCCTTCTTGTATACATGCAAGTACAGCAAGTTTAAGTTTGAATGCTAATGCTAACTTGCTAATGCTATCTAATGCTATCTAATCTGTCATTTTCATACTATGTGCTAATATCTGGTCACCTTTTTTTCATACAAGTACAGCAAGTTGCCCTTCTTTGTCTAATGCAACTAATGGAAATAAAATGATCAGATGGCATTAAAAGCATAACCCTTCATGGGAATATCAGATTAGATGGCATTAAAAGTTAACCCTTCTGGTATACATGCAAGTACAGTAAGTTTAAGTTTGAATGCTAATGCTATTTTGCTAATGCTTGCGATCTAATGCTAGTGCTAATTTCTGGTCATTTTCATACTGTATGTGTCTCTATAATGGACAATAAGAATAAGATGGCATTAAGCATCACCTTTCATGGGCATATTAGATTAGATGGCATTAAAGCTTAACCCTTCTTGTATAAATGCAAATACAGCAATGTTAAAAGTTTGAATGCAAATGCTATTTTTGCTAATGCTAGCGATCTAATGCTAGTGCTAATATCAGTTCATTTTCAGACTGTCGTGTCCTCTTGATGTAAATAAGAGACGGCTTTAAAAGATAACCCTTCATGGGAATATAAGATGGCATTAAAGCTTAACCCTTCTTGTATATATTCAAGTACAGCAAGTTTAAGTTTGAATGCTAATGCTGTTTTGCTAATGCTAGCGATCTAATGCTAGTGCTAATATCTGGTCATTTTCATACTGTATGTGTCCTTTATGATGGAAATAAGAAATCATATGGATTTAAAGCATCACCTTTCATGGGCATATTAGATTAGATGGCATTAAAGCTGAATCCTTCTTTATATACATGCAAATACAGCAATGTTTAAGTTTAAATGCTAATGCTAACTTGCTAATGCTAGCGATCTAATGCTAGTGCTAATATCTAGTCATTTTTTCATACTGTTACGTGTCCTCTATAATGAAATAAGAGATCAGATGGCATTAAAAGCATAACCCTTCATGGGATTATGAATATTAGATGGCAGTTTAAGTTTTAACGCTATGCTAATATGCTCATGCTACAGCAATGTGCTAAAAGTTTGACTAATGCTAAAATGCTAGATGCTAGCGATCTAATGCTAGTGCTAATATTTTCATTTTCATATACGTGTCCTCTATGATGTATATAAGTTTGATGGCATAAAAGCATAACCCTTCATGGGAATATCAGATTAGATGGCATTAAAGCATAACCCTTCTTGTATACATGCAAGTACAGCAAGTTTGATTTGAATGCTAATGCTAACTTTGCTAATGCTATCGATCTAATGCTAGTGCTTATATCTGGTCATTTTCATACTGTGTGTGTCTCTATGATGGATATAAGAGATAAAGATGGCATTAAAGCATAACCCTTCATGGGCATATTAGATTAGATGGCATTAAAAGCTTAATCCTTTTTGTATACATGCAAGTACAGCAAGTTTAAGTTTGAATGCTAATGCTAACTTGCTAATGCTAGCGATCTAATGCTAGTGCTAATATCTGGTCATTTTCATACTATACGTGTCTCTATAATGGAAATAAAGAGATCAGATGGCATTAAAGCATCACCATTCATGGGTATATTAGATTAGATGGCATTAAAGCAACCCTTCTTGTATAAATGCAAATACAGCAATGTTAAAAGTTTGAATGCTAATGCTAACTTGCTAATGCTAGCGATCTAATGCTAGTGCTAATTTCTGGTCGTTTTCATACTGTTTGTGTCCTTTTTGATTGAAATATGAGATCAGATGGCATTAAAGCATCACCTTTCATGGGATATGAGATTAGATGGCATTAAAGCTTAACCCTTCTTTATACATACAAATACAGCAATGTTTAAGTTTGAATGCTAATGCTAACTTGCTAATGCTAGCGATCTAATGCTAGTGCTAATATCTGGTCATTTTCATACTGTCGTGTCCTCTATGATGAAATAAGAATCAGATGGCATTAAAGCATCACCATTCATGGGCATATTAGATTAGATGGCATTAAGCTTAACCCTTCTTGTATATATGCAAATACAGCAATGTTAAAGTTTGAATGCTAATGCTAACTTGCTAATGCTAGCGATCTAATGCTAGTGCTAATATCTGGTCATTTTCATACTGTATATGTGTCCTTCTTTGAAATGATCAGATGGCATTAAAAGCATCACCTTTCATGGGATTAAGAGATTAGATGGCCCTATAACCCCTTCTTTATATCGAAATAAGCAATGTTTAAGTTTGAATGCTAATGCTAACTTGCTAATGCTAGCGATCTAATGCTAGTGCTAATATCAGGTCATTTTTTCTATACTGTACGTGTCCTCTATGATGTATATAAGAGATCAGATGGCATTAAATCATAACCCTTCATGGGAATATCAGATTAGATGGCATTAAAGCTTAACCCTTCTTTATACATGCAAGTACAGTAAGTTAAAGTTTGAATGCTAATGCTAACTTGCTAATGCTAGCGATCTAATGCTAGTGCTAATTTCTGGTCATTTTCATACTGGATGTGTCCTTTATGATGGAAATAAGAGATCAGATGGCATTAAAGCATCAGTTTTCATGGGATTATCAGATTAGATGGAATTAAAGCTTCACCCTTCTTGTATACATGCAAGTACAGCAAGTTTAAGTTTGAATGCTAATGCTAACTTGCTAATGCTAGCGATCTAATGCTAGTGCTAATATCTGGTCATTTTCATACTGTACGTTCCTCTATGATGGAAATAAGAGCATTAAAAGCATCAGATGGCATTAAAGCATAACCCTTCTTGTATACATGCAAGTACAACAAGTTTAAGTTTGAATGCTAATGCTAACTTGCTAATGCTATCGATCTAATGCTAGTGCTAATATCTGGTCATTTTTCATACTGTATGTGTTCTCTATGATTGGATATGAGATTAGATGGCATTAAAAGCATCACCCTTCATGGGAATATCAGATTAGATGGCATTAAAACCTTAACCCTTCTTGTATACATGCAAGTACAGTAAGTTTAAGTTTGAATGCTAATGCTATTTTGCTAATGCTAGCGATCTAATCCTAGTGCTAATATCTGGTCATTTTCATACTTTATTTGTCCTCTGTAATGGAAATAAGAGATCAGATGGCATTAAAGCATATCCCTTCATGGGCATATTAGATTAGATGGCATTAAAGCTTCACCCTTCTTTTATACATGCAAGTACTGCG
Source organism: Gymnothorax javanicus (assembly GCA_029692085.1). Lineage (NCBI taxonomy): Eukaryota > Metazoa > Chordata > Actinopteri > Anguilliformes > Muraenidae > Gymnothorax > Gymnothorax javanicus. The sequence goes on along the minus strand of CM056200.1, from coordinate 36,000,459 downwards.
ATGTGTAAGTTTGAATGCTAATGCTAACTTGCTAATGCTAGCGATCTAATGCTAGTGCTAATATCTGGTCATTTTCATACTGTATGTGTCCTCTATGATGGAAATAAGAGATCAGATGGCATTAAAGCATCACCATTCATGGGATTATGAGATCAAATGGCATTAAAGCTTAACCCTGCTTTATACATGCAAATACAGTCTTGTTTAAGTTTAAATGCTAATGCTAACTTGCTAATGCTAGCAATCTATTGCTAGTGCTGATAGCTGGTCATTTTCATATTGTACGTGTCCTCTATGATGGAAATAAGAGATCAGATGGCATTAAAGCATAACCCTTCATGGGCATATTAGATTAGATGGCATGAAAGCTTAACCCTTCTTGTATATATGCAAATACAGCAATGTTAAAGTTTGAATGCTAATGCTAACTTGTTAATGCTAGCGATCTGGCGCTAGTGCTAATATCTGGTCATTTTCATACTGTATGTGTCCTTTATGATGGAAATAAGAGATCACATGGCATTAAAGCATCACCTTTCATGGGATTATTAGATTAGATGCCATTAATGCTTAACCCTTCTTCATATACGCAAATACACCAATGTTTAAGTTTGAATGCTAATGCTATTTTGCTAATGCTAGCGATCTAATGCTAGTGCTAATATCAGGTCATTTTCATACTGTACGTGTCCTCTTGTATACATGCAAGTACTTTAATGTTTAAGTTTGAATGCTAATGCTAACTTGCTAATGCTAGCGATCTAATGCAAGTGCTAATATCAGGTCATTTTCATACTGTACGTGTCTTCTATGATTAATATAAGAGATCAGATGGCATTAAAGCATAACCCTTCATGGGAATATCAGATTAGATGGCATTAAAGCTTAACCCTTCTTGTATACATGCAAGTACAGCAAGTTTAAGTTTGAATGCTAATGCTAACTTGCTAATGCTAGCGATCTAATGCTAGTGCTAATATCTGGTCATTTTCATACTGTACGTGTCCTCTATAATGGTAATATGAGATCAGATGGCATTAAAGCATAACCCTTCATGGGCATATTAGATTAGATGGCATTAAAGCTTAACCCTTCTTGTATAAATGCAAATACAGGAATGTTAAAGTTTGAATGCTAATGCTAACTTGCTAATACTAGCGATCTAATGCTAGTGCTAATATCAGGTCATTTTCATACTGTACGTGTCCTCTATGATGAATATAAGAGATCCGATGGCATTAAAGCATAACCCTTCATGGGAATATCAGATTAGATGGTATTAAAGCTTAACCCTTCTTGTATACATGCAAGTACAGTAAGTTTAAGTTTGAATGCTAATGCTCACTTGCTAATGCTAGCGATCTAATGCTAGTGCTTATATCAGGTCATTTTCATACTGTACGTGTCCTCTATCATGTATATAAGAGATCATATGGCATTAAAGCATAACCCTTCATGGGAATATCAGATTAGATGGCATTAAAGCTTAACCCTTCTTGTATACATGCAAGTACAGTAAGTTTAAGTTTGAATGCTAATGCTAACTTGCTAATGCTATCAATCTAATGCTAGTGCTTATTTCTGGTCATTTTCATACTGTATGTGTCCTTTATGATTGAAATAAGAGATCAGATGGCATTAAAGCATCACCTTTCATGGGATTATGAGATTAGATGGCATTAAAGCTTAACCCTTCTTTATAGACGCAAATACAGCAATGTTAAAGTTTGAATGCTAATGCTAACTTGCTAATGCTAGCGATCTAATGCTAGTGCTAAAATCTCGTAATTTTCATACTGTTTGTGTCCTCTTTGATGGAAATAAGAGATCAGATGCCATTAAAGCATAACCCTTCTTGTATACATGCAAGTACAGCAAGTTTAAGTTTGAATGCTAATGCTAACTTGCTAATGCTAGCGATCTAATGCTAGTGCTAATTTCTGGTCATTTTCATACTGTATGTGTCCTTTATGATTGAAATAAGAAATCATATGGATTTAAAGCATCACCTTTCATGGGATTATGAGATTAGATGGCATTAACGCTTAACCCTTCTTGTATACATGCAAGTACAGCAAGTTTAAGTTTGAATGCTAATGCTAACTTGCTAATGCTAGCGATCTAATGCTAGTGCTAATATTTGGTCATTTTCATACTGTACGTGTCCTCTATGATGGAAATAACAGATCAGATGGTATTAAAGCATAACCCTTCATGGGCATATTAGATTAGATGCCATTAAAGCTTAACCCTTCTTGTATAAATGCAAATACAGCAATGTTAAAGTTTGAATGCTAATGCTAACTTACTAATGCTAGCGATCTAATGCTAGTGCTAATATCAGGTCATTTTCATACTGTACGTGTCCTCTATGATGTATAAAAGAGATCAGATGGCATTAAAGCATAACCCATCATGGGAATATCAGGGGAATATCAGATTACATGGCATTAAAGCTTAACCCTTCTTGTATACATGCAAGTATAGTAAGTTTAAGTTTGAATGCTAATGCGAACTTGCTAATGCTAGCGATCTAATGCTAGTGCTAATTTCTGGTCATTTTCATACAGTTCGTGTCCTCTATGATGAAAATAAGAGATCAGATGGCATTAAAGCATATCCCTTCATGGGCATATTAGATTAGATGGCATTAAAGCTTCACCCTTCTTGTATACTTGCAAGTACTGCAATGTTTAAGTTTGAATGCTAATGCTAACTTGCTAATTCTAGCGAACTAATGCTAGTGCTAATATCTTGTCATTTTCATACTGTACGTGTCCTCTATAATGGAAATAAGAGATCAGATGGCATTAAAGCATAACCCTTCATGGGCATATTAGATTAGATGGCATTAAACCTTAACCCTTCTTGTATACATGCAAATACAGCAAGTTTAAGTTTGAATGCTAATGCTAACTTGCTAATGCTAGCGATCTAATGCTAGTGCTAATATCTTGTCATTTTCATACTGTACGTGTCCTCTATAATGGAAATAAGAGATCAGATGGCATTAAAGCATAACCCTTCTTGGGCATATTAGATTAGATGGCATTAAACCTTAACCCTTCGTTATGTACGCAAATACAGCAATGTTCAAGTTTGAATGCTAATGCTAACTTGCTAATGCTAGCGATCTAATGCTAGTGCTAATATCTCGTCATTTTCATACTATGCGTGTCCTCTATGATGGAAATAAGAGATCAGATGGCATTAAAGCATAACCCTTCTTGTATACATGCAAGTACAGCAAGTTTAAGTTTGAATGCTAATGCTAACTTGCTAATGCTAGCGATCTAATGCTAGTGCTAATATCTGGTCATTTTCATACTGTACGTGTTCTCTATGATGGATATGAGATTAGATGCCATTAAAGCATCACCCTTCATGGGAATATCAGATTAGATGGCATTAAAGCTTAACCCTTCTTGTATACATGCAAGTACAGTAAGTTTAACTTTGAATGCTATTGCTATTTTGCTAATGCTAGCGATCTAATGTTAGTGTTAATATCTGGTCATTTTCATAATTTATGTGTCGTCTATAATGGAAATAAGAGATCAGATGGCATTAAAGAATCACCCTTCATGGGCATATTAGATTAGATGGCATTAAAGCTTCACCCTTCTTGTATACATACAAGTACTGCAATGTTTAAGTTTGAATGCTAATGCTAACTTAGTAATGCTAGCGATCTAATGCTAGTGCTAATATCTGGTCATTTTCATACTGTACGTGTCCTCTATGATGGAAATAAGAGATCAGATGACATTAAAGCATATCTCTTCATGGGCCTATTAGATTAGATGGCATTAAAGCTTCACCCTTCTTGTATACATGCAAGTACTGTGATGTTTAAGTTTGAATGCTAATGCAAACTTGCTAATGCTAGCGATCTAATGCCTGTGCTAATATCTGGTCATTTTTCATACTGTCGTGTCCTCTCTGATGGAAATGAGAGATCAGATGGCATTAAAGCATCACCATTCATGGGATTATGAGATCAGATGGCATCAAAAGCTTAACCCTTCTTTATACTGCATAAATACAGTCTTGTTTATGTTTAAATGCTAATGCTAACTTGCTAATGCTAGCAGTCTATTGCTAGTGCTGATATCTGGTCATTTTCATACTGTACGTGTCTCTATGATGGAAATAAAGAGATCAGATGGCATTAAAAGCATAACCCTTCATGGGCATATTAGATTAGATGGCATGAAAGCTTAACCCTTCCTGTATATATGCAAATACAGCAATGTTAATGTTTGAATGCTAATGCTAACTTGTTAATGCTAGCGATCTGACGCTAGTGCTAATATCTGGTCATTTTCATACTGTATGTGTCCTTTATGATGGAAATAAGAGATCAGATGGCATTAAAGCATCACCTTTCTTGGGATTATTAGATTAGTTGCCGTTAATGCTTAACCCTTCTTTATATACGCAAATACAGCAATGTTTATGTTTGAATGCTAATGCTATTTTGCTAATGCTAGCGATCTAATGCTAGTGCTAATATCTGGTCATTTTCATACTTTATGTGACCTCTATAATGGAAATAAGAGATCAGATGGCATTAAAGCATCACCTTTCAAGGGATTATGATATAAGATGGCATTAAAGCTTAACCCTTCTTTACATACGCAAATACAGCAATGTTAAAGTTTGAATGCTAATGCTAATTTGTTAATGCTATCGATCTAATGCTAGTGCTAATTTCTGGTCATTTTCATACTTTATGTGTCCTTTATGATGGAAATAAGAGATCAGATGGCATTAAAGCATCAGCTTTCATGGGATTATCAGATTAGATGGCATTAAAGCTTATTACTTCTTGTTTACATGCAAGTACAGCAAGTTTAAGTTTGAATGCTAATGCTAACTTGCTAATGCTAGCGATCTAATGCTACTGGTAATATCTCGTCATTTTCATACTGTACGTGTCCTATATGATGGAAATAAGAGATCAGATGGCATTAAAGCATAACCCTTCTTGTATACATGCAAGTACAGCAAGTTTAAGTTTGAATGCTAATGCTAACTTGCTAATGCTATCGATCTAATGCTAGTGCTAATATCTGGTGATTTTCATACTGTACGTGTCCTCTATGATGGATATGAGATTAGATGGCATTAAAGCATCACCCTTCATGGGAATATCAGATTAGATGGCATTAAAGCTTAACCCTTCTTGTATACATGCAAGTACAGTAAGTTTAAGTTTGAATTCTAATGCTATTTTGCTAATACTAGCGATCTAATGCTAGTGCTAATATCTGGTCATTTTCATACTTTATGTGTCCTCTATAATGGAAATAAGATATCAGATGGCATTAAAGCATCACCCTTCATGGGCATATTAGATTAGATGGCATTAAAGCTTCACCCTTCATGGGAATATCAGATTAGATGGCATTAAAGCTTAACCCTTCTTGTATACTTGCAAGTACTGCAATGTTTAAGTTTGAATGCTAATGCTAACTTGCTAATGCTAGCGATCTAATGCTAGTGCTAATATCAGGTCATTTTCATACTGTACGTGTCCTCTATGATGGATATAAGAGATCAGATGGCATTAAAGCATAACCCTTCATGGGAATATCAGATTAGATGCCATTAAAGCTTAACCCATCTTGTATACATGCAAGTACAGCGAGTTTAAGTTTGAATGCTAATGCTAACTTGCTAATGCTAGCGATCTAATGCTAGTGCTAATATCTTGTCATTTTCATACTGTACGTGTCCTCTATAATGGAAATAAGAGATCAGATGGCATTAAAGCATAACCCTTCATGGGCATATTAGATTAGATGGCATGAAAGCTTAACCCTTCTTGTTTATATGCAAATACAGCAATGTTAAAGTTTGAATGCTAATGCTAACTTGTTAATGCTAGCGATCTGACGCTAGTGCTAATATCTGGTCATTTTCATACTGTATGTGTCCTTTATGATGGAAATAAGAGATCAGATGGCATTAAAGCATCACCTTTCATGGGATTATTAGATTAGATGCCATTAATGCTTAACCCTTCTGCATATACGCAAATACAGCAATGTTTAAGTTTGAATGCTAATGCTATTTTGATAATGCTAGCGATCTAATGCTAGTGCTAATATCAGGTCATTTTCATACTGTAAGTGTCCTCTATGATGGATATAAGAGATCAGATGGCATTAAAGCATAACCCTTCATGGGAATATCAGATTAGATGGCATTAAAGCTTAACCCTTCTTGTTTACATGAAAGTACAGCAAGTTTAAGTTTGAATGCTAATGCTAACTTGCTAATGCTAGCGATCTAATGCTACTGCTAATATCTCGTCATTTTCATACTGTACGTGTCCTATATGATGGAAATAAGAGATCAGATGGCATTAAAGCATAACCCTTCTTGTATACATGCAAGTACAGCACGTTTAAGTTTGAATGCTAATGCTAACTAGCTAATGCTATCGATCTAATGCTAGTGCTAATATCTGATCATTTTCATACTGTACGTGTCCTCTATGATGGATATGAGATTAGATGGCATTAAAGCATCACCCTTCATGGGAATATCACATTAGATGGCATTAAAGCTTAACCCTTCTTGTATACATGCAAGTAGAGTAAGTTTAAGTTTCAATTCTAATGCTATTTTGCTAATACTAGCGATCTAATGCTAGTTCTAATATCTGGTCATTTTCATACTTTATGTGTCCTCTATAATGGAAATAAGAGATCAGATGCCATTAAAGCATCACCCTTCATGGGCATATTAGATTAGATGGCATTAAAGCTTCACCCTTCATGGGAATATCAGATTAGATGGCATTAAAGCTTAACCCTTCTTGTATACTTGCAAGTACTGCAATGATTAAGTTTGAATGCTAATGCTAACTTGCTAATGATAGGGATCTAATGCTAGTGCTACTATCAGGTCATTTTCATACTGTACGTGTCCTCTATGATGGATATAAGAGATCAGATGGCATTAAAGCATAACCCTTCATGGGAATATCAGATTAGATGCCATTAAAGCTTAACCCATCTTGTATACATGCAAGTACAGCAAGTTTAAGTTTGAATGCTAATGCTAACTTGCTAATGCTATCGATCTAATGCTAGTGCTAATATCTGGTCATTTTCATACTGTACGTGTTCTCTATGATGGATATGAGATTAGATGCCATTAAAGCATCACCCTTCATGGGAATATCAGATTAGATGGCATTAAAGCTTAACCCTTCTTGTATACATGCAAGTACAGTAAGTTTAACTTTGAATGCTATTGCTATTTTGCGAATGCTAGCGATCTAATGTTAGTGTTAATATCTGGTCATTTTCATAATTTATGTGTCGTCTATAATGGAAATAAGAGATCAGATGGCATTAAAGAATCACCCTTCATGGGCATATTAGATTAGATGGCATTAAAGCTTCACCCTTCTTGTATACATGCAAATACTGCAATGTTTAAGTTTGAATGCTAATGCTAACTTAGTAATGCTAGCGATCTAATGCTAGTGCTAATATCTGGTCATTTTCATACTGTACGTGTCCTCTATGATGGAAATAAGAGATCAGATGACATTAAAGCATATCTCTTCATGGGCATATTAGATTAGATGGCATTAAAGCTTCACCCTTCTTGTATACATGCAAGTACTGCGATGTTTAAGTTTGAATGCTAATGCAAACTTGCTAATGCTAGCGATCTAATGCCTGTGCTAATATCTGGTCATTTTCATACTGTACGTGTCCTCTCTGATGGAAATGAGAGATCAGATGGCATTAAAGCATCACCATTCATGGGATTATGAGATCAGATGGCATTAAAGCTTAACCCTTCTTTATACACGCAAATACAGTCTTGTTTATGTTTAAATGCTAATGCTAACTTGCTAATGCTAGCAGTCTATTGCTAGTGCTGATATCTGGTCATTTTCATACTGTACGTGTCCTCTATGATGGAAATAAGAGATCAGATGGCATTAAAGCTTAACCCTTCATGGGCATATTAGATTAGATGGCATGAAAGCTTAACCCTTCCTGTATATATGCAAATACAGCAATGTTAATGTTTGAATGCTAATGCTAACTTGTTAATGCTAGCGATCTGACGCTAGTGCTAATATCTGGTCATTTTCATACTGTATGTGTCCTTTATGATGGAAATAAGAGATCAGATGGCATTAAAGCATCACCTTTCTTGGGATTATTAGATTAGTTGCCGTTAATGCTTAACCCTTCTTTTATATCATAAATACAGCAATGTTTATGTTTGAATGCTAATGCTATTTTGCTAATGCTAGCGATCTAATGCTAGTGCTAATATCTGGTCATTTTCATACTTTATGTGACCCCTATAATGGAAATAAGAGATCAGATGGCATTAAAGCATCACCTTTCATGGGATTATGATCTAAGATGGCATTAAAGCTTAACCCTTCTTTACATACGCAAATACAGCAATGTTAAAGTTTGAATGCTAATGCTAATTTGCTAATGCTATCGATCTAATGCTAGTGCTAATTTCTGGTCATTTTCATACTTTATGTGTCCTTTATGATGGAAATAAGAGATCAGATGGCATTAAAGCATCAGCTTTCATGGGATTATCAGATTAGATGGCATTAAAGCTTATTACTTCTTGTTTACATGCAAGTACAGCAAGTTTAAGTTTGAATGCTAATGCTAACTTGCTAATGCTAGCGATCTAATGTTACTGGTAATATCTCGTCATTTTCATACTGTACGTGTCCTATATGATGGAAATAAGAGATCAGATGGCATTAAAGCATAACCCTTCTTGTATACATGCAAGTACAGCAAGTTTAAGTTTGAATGCTAATGCTAACTTGCTAAAGCTATCGATCTAATGCTAGTGCTAATATCTGGTGATTTTCATACTGTATGTGTCCTCTATGATGGATATGAGATTAGATGGCATTAAAGCATCACCCTTCATGGGAATATCAGATTAGATGGCATTAAAGCTTAACCCTTCTTGTATACATGCAAGTACAGTAAGTTTAAGTTTGAATTCTAATGCTATTTTGCTAATACTAGCGATCTAATGCTAGTGCTAATATCTGGTCATTTTCATACTTTATGTGTCCTCTATAATGGAAATAAGAGATCAGATGGCATTAAAGCATCACCCTTCATGGGCATATTAGATTAGATGGCATTAAAGCTTCACCCTTCATGGGAATATCAGATTAGATGGCATTAAAGCATAACCCTTCTTGTATACTTGCAAGTACTGCAATGTTTAAGTTTGAATGCTAATGCTAACTTGCTAATGCTAGCGATCTAATGCTAGTGCTAATATCAGGTCATTTTCATACTGTACGTGTCCTCTATGATGGATATAAGAGATCAGATGGCATTAAAGCATAACCCTTCATGGGAATATCAGATTAGATGCCATTAAAGCTTAACCCATCTTGAATACATGCAAGTACAGCAAGTTTAAGTTTGAATGCTAATGCTAACTTGCTAATGCTAGCGATCTAATGCTAGTGCTAATATCTTGTCATTTTCATACTATGCGTGTCCTCTATAATGGAAATAAGAGATCAGATGGCATTAAAGCATAACCCTTCATGGGCATATTAGATTTGATGGCATGAAAGCTTAACCCTTCTTGTTTATATGCAAATACAGCAATGTTAAAGTTTGAATGCTAATGCTAACTTGTTAATGCTAGCGATCTGACGCTAGTGCTAATATCTGGTCATTTTCATACTGTATGTGTCCTTTATGATGGAAATAAGAGATCAGATGGCATTAAAGCATCACCTTTCATGGGATTATTAGATTAGATGCCATTAATGCTTAACCCTTCTGCATATACGCAAATACAGCAATGTTTAAGTTTGAATGCTAATGCTATTTTGATAATGCTAGCGATCTAATGCTAGTGCTAATATCAGGTCATTTTCATACTGTAAGTGTCCTCTATGATGGATATAAGAGATTAGATGGCATTAAAGCATAACCCTTCATGGGAATATCAGATTAGATGGCATTAAAGCTTAACCCTTCTTGTTTACATGCAAGTACAGCAAGTTTAAGTTTGAATGCTAATGCTAACTTGCTAATGCTAGCGATCTAATGCTACTGCTAATATCTCGTCATTTTCATACTGTACGTGTCCTATATGATGGAAATAAGAGATCAGATGGCATTAAAGCATAACCCTTCTTGTATACATGCAAGTACAGCACGTTTAAGTTTGAATGCTAATGCTAACTAGCTAATGCTATCGATCTAATGCTAGTGCTAATATCTGATCATTTTCATACTGTACGTGTCCTCTATGATGGATATGAGATTAGATGGCATTAAAGCATCACCCTTCATGGGAATATCACATTAGATGGCATTAAAGCTTAACCCTTCTTGTATACATGCAAGTAGAGTAAGTTTAAGTTTCAATTCTAATGCTATTTTGCTAATACTAGCGATCTAATGCTAGTGCTAATATCTGGTCATTTTCATACTTTATGTGTCCTCTATAATGGAAATAAGAGATCAGATGCCATTAAAGCATCACCCTTCATGGGCATATTAGATTAGATGGCATTAAAGCTTCACCCTTCATGGGAATATCAGATTAGATGGCATTAAAGCTTAACCCTTCTTGTATACTTGCAAGTACTGCAATGTTTAAGTTTGAATGCTAATGCTAACTTGCTAATGATAGGGATCTAATGCTAGTGCTAATATCAGGTCATTTTCATACTGTACGTGTCCTCTATGATGGATATAAGAGATCAGATGGCATTAAAGCATAACCCTTCATGGGAATATCAGATTAGATGCCATTAAAGCTTAACCCATCTTGTATACATGCAAGTACAGCAAGTTTAAGTTTGAATGCTAATGCTAACTTGCTAATGCTAGCGATCTAATGCTAGTGCTAATATCTTGTCATTTTCATACTGTACGTGTCCTCTATAATGGAAATAAGAGATCAGATGGCATTAAAGCATAACCCTTCATGGGCATTTTAGATTAGATGGCATGAAAGCTTAACCCTTCTTGTTTATATGCAAATACAGCAATGTTAAAGTTTGAATGCTAATGCTAACTTGTTAATGCTAGCGATCTGACGCTAGTGTTAATATCTGGTCATTTTCATACTGTATGTGTCCTTTATGATGGAAATAAGAGATCAGATGGCATTAAAGCATCACCTTTCATGGGATTATTAGATTAGATGCCATTAATGCTTATCCCTTCTGCATATACGCAAATACAGCAATGTTTAAGTTTGAATGCTAATGCTATTTTGATCATGCTAGCGATCTAATGCTAGTGCTAATATCAGGACATTTTCATACTGTACGTGTCCTCTATAATGGAAATAAGAGATCAAATGGCATTAAAGCATAACCCTTCTTGGGAATATCAGATTAGATGGCATTAAAGCTTAACCCTTCTTGTATACATGCAAGTACAGCAAGTTTAAGTTTGAATGCTAATGCTAACTTGCAAATGCTAGCGATCTAATGCTAGTGCTAATATCTTGTCATTTTCATACTGTACGTGTCCTCTATAATGGAAATAAGAGATCAGATGACATTAAAGCATAACCCTTCTTGGGCATATTAGATTAGATGGCATTACAGCTTAACCCTTCTTGTATAAATGCAAATTCAGGAATTTTAAAGTTTGTATGCTAATGCTAACTTGCTAATGCTAGCGATCTAATGCTAGTGCTAATATCAGGTCATTTTCATACTGTACGTGTCCTCTATGATGTAAAGAAGAGATCAGATGGCATTAAAGCATAACCCTTCATGGGAATATCAGATTAGATGGCATTAAAGCTTAACCCCTCTTGTATACATGCAAGTACAGTAAGTTTAAGTTTGAATGCTAATGCTAACTTGCTAATGCTAGCGATCTAATGCTAGTGCTAATTTCTGGTCATTTTCATACTGTATGTGTCCTTTATGATTGAAAAAAGAGATCAGATGGCATTAAAGCATCACCTTTCATGGGATTATGAGATTAGATGGCATTAAAGCTTAACCCTTCTTTATAGACGCAAATACAGCAATGTTAAAGTTTGAATGCTAATGCTAACTTGCTAATGCTAGCGATCTAATGCTAGTGCTAATATCAGGTCATTTTCATTCTGTACGTGTCCTCTATGATGTATATAAGAGATCAGATGGCATTAAAGCATAACCCTTCATGGGAATATCAGATTAGATGGCATTAAAGCTTAACCCTCTTGTATACATGCAAGTACAGTAAGTTTAAGTTTGAATGCTAATGCTAACTTGCTAATGCTAGCGATCTAATGCTAGTGCTAATTTCTGGTCATTTTCATGCTGTATGTGTCCTTTATGATTGAAATAAGAGATCAGATGGCATTAAAGCATCACCTTTCATGGGATTATGAGATTAGATGGCATTAAAGCTTAACCCTTCTTGTAAACATGCAAGTACAGTAAGTTTAAGTTTGAATGCTAATGCTAACTTGCTAATGCTACCGATCTAATGCTAGTGCTAATTTCTGGTCATTTTTATACTGTATGTGTCCTTTATGATTGAAATAAGAGATCATATGGATTTAAAGCATCACCTTTCATGGGATTATGAGATTAGATGGCATTAAAGCTTAACCCTTCGTTATATACGCAAATACAGCAATGTTCAAGTTTGAATGCTAATGCTGACTTGCTAATGCTAGCGATCTAATGCTAGTGCTAATATCTCGTCATTTTCATACTGTACGTGTCCTCTATGATGGAAATAAGAGATCAGATGGCATTAAAGCATAACCCTTCTTGTATACATGCAAGTACAGCAAGTTTAAGTTTGAATGCTAATGCTAACTTGCTAATGCTATCGATCTAATGCTAGTGCTAATATCTGGTCATTTTCATACTGTACGTGTTCTCTATGATGGATATGAGATTAGATGCCATTAAAGCATCACCCTTCATGGGAATATCAGAATAGATGGCATTAAAGCTTAACCATTCTTGTATACATGCAAGTACAGTAAGTTTAACTTTGAATGCTATTGCTATTTTGCTAATGCTAGCGATCTAATGTTAGTGTTAATATCTGGTCATTTTCATAATTTATGTGTCCTCTATAATGGAAATAAGAGATCAGATGGCATTAAAGCATCACCCTTCATGGGCATATTAGATTCGATGGCATTAAAGCTTCACCCTTCTTGTATACATGCAAGTACTGCAATGTTTAAGTTTGAATGCTAATGCTAACTTCGTAATGCTAGCGATCTAATGCTAGTGCTAATATCTGGTCATTTTCATACTGTACGTGTCCTCTATGATGGAAATAAGAGATCAGATGACATTAAAGCATATCTCTTCGTGGGCATATTAGATTAGATGGCATTTAAGCTTCACCCTTCTTGTATACATGCAAGTACTGCGATGTTTAAGTTTGAATGCTAATGCAAACTTGCTAATGCTAGCGATCTAATGCCTGTGCTAATATCTGGTCATTTTCATACTGTACGTGTCCTCTCTGATGGAAATGAGAGATCAGATGTCATTAAAGCATCACCATTCATGGGATTATGAGATCAGATGGCATTAAAGCTTAACCCTTCTTTATACACGCAAATACAGTCTTGTTTATGTGTAAATGCTAATTCTAACTTGCTAATGCTAGCAATCTATTGCTAGTGCTGATATCTGGTCATTTTCATACTGTACGTGTCCTCTTTGATGGAAATAAGAGATCAGATGACATTAAAGCATAACCCTTCATGGGCATATTAGATTAGATGGCATGAAAGCTTAACCCTTCCTGTATATATGCAAATACAGCAATGTTAATGTTTAAATGCTAATGCTAACTTGTTAATGCTAGCGATCTGACGCTAGTGCTAATATCTGGTCATTTTCATACTGTATGTCTCCTTTATGATGGAAATAAGAGATCAGATGGCATTAAAGCATCACCTTTCATGGGATTATTAGATTAGATGCCGTTAATGCTTAACCCTTCTTTATATACGCAAATACAGCAATGTTTAAGTTTGAATGCTAATGCTAATTTGCTAATGCTATCGATCTAATGCTAGTGCTAATTTCTGGTCATTTTCATACTTTATGTGTCCTTTATGATGGAAATAAGAGATCAGATGGCATTAAAGCATCACCTTTCATGGGATTATCAGATTAGATGGCATTAAAGCTTAACCCTTCTTGTTTACATGCAAGTACAGCAAGTTTAAGTTTGAATGCTAATGCTAACTTGCTAATGCTAGCGATCTAATGCTACTGCTAATATCTCGTCATTTTCATACTGTACGTGTCTATATGATGGAAATAAAGAGATCAGATGGCATTAAAGCATAACCCTTCTTGTATACATGCAAGTACAGCAAGTTTAAGTTTGAATGCTAATGCTAACTTGCTAATGCTATCGATCTAATTCTAGTGCTAATATCTGGTCATTTTCATACTGTACGTGTCCTCTATGATGGATATGAGATTAGATGGCATTAAAGCATCACCCTTCATGGGAATATCAGATTAGATGGCATTAAAGCTTAACCCTTCTTGTATACATGCAAGTACAGTAAGTTTAAGTTTGAATTCTAATGCTATTTTGCTAATACTAGCGATCTAATGCTAGTGCTAATATCTGGTCATTTTCATACTTTATGTGTCCTCTATAATGGAAATAAGAGATCAGATGGCATTAAAGCATCACCCTTCATGGGCATATTAGATTAGATGGCATTAAAGCTTCACCCTTCATGGGAATATCAGATTAGATGGCATTAAAGCATAACCCTTCTTGTATACTTGCAAGTACTGCAATGTTTAAGTTTGAATGCTAATGCTAACTTGCTAATGCTACAGATCTAATGCTAGTGCTAATATCAGGTCATTTTCATACTGTACGTGTCCTCTATGATGGATATAAGAGATCAGATGGCATTAAAGCATAATCCTTCATGCGAATATCAGATTAGATGCAATTAAAGCTTAACCCATCTTGTATACATGCAAGTACAGCAAGTTTAAGTTTGAATGCTAATGCTAACTTGCTAATGCTAGCGATCTAATGCTAGTGCTAATATCTTGTCATTTTCATACTGTACGTGTCCTCTATAATGGAAATAAGAGATCAGATGGCATTAAAGCATAACCCTTCATGGGCCTATTAGATTAGATGGCATGAAAGCTTAACCCTTCTTGTTTATATGCAAATACAGCAATGTTAAAGTTTGAATGCTAATGCTAACTTGTTAATGCTAGCGATCTGGCCTTAGTGCTAATATCTGGTCATTTTCATACTGTATGTGTCCTTTATGATAGAAATAAGAGATCAGAATGCATTAAAGCATCACCTTTCATGGGATTATTAGATTAGATGCCATTAATGCTTAACCCTTCTGCATATACGCAAATACAGCAATGTTTTAGTTTGAATGCTAATGCTATTTTGATAATGCTAGCGATCTAATGCTAGTGCTAATATCAGGTCATTTTCATACTGTACGTGTCCTCTATGATGTAAAGAAGAGATCAGATGGCATTAAAGCATAACCCTTCATGGGAATATCAGATTAGATGGCATTAAAGCTTAACCCTTCTTGTTTACATGCAAGTACAGCAAGTTTAAGTTTGAATGCTAATGCTAACTTGCTAATGCTAGCGATCTAATGCTAGTGCTAATATCTTGTCATTTTCATACTGTACGTGTCCTCTATAATGGAAATAAGAGATCAGATGGCATTAAAGCATAACCCTTCATGGGCATATTAGATTAGATGGCATGAAAGCTTAACCCTTCTTGTTTATATGCAAATACAGCAATGTGAAAGTTTGAATGCTAATGCTAACTTGTTAATGCTAGCGATCTGACGCTAGTGCTAATATCTGGTCATTTTCATACTGTATGTGTCCTTTATGATGGAAATAAGAGATCAGATGGCATTAAAGCATCACCTTTCATGGGATTATTAGATTAGATGCCATTAATGCTTAACCCTCTGCATATACGCAAATACAGCAATGTTTAAGTTTGAATGCTAATGCTATTTTGATAATGCTAGCGATCTAATGCTAGTGCTAATATCAGGTCATTTTCATACTGTACGTGTCCTCTATGATGTAAAGAAGAGATCAGATGGCATTAAAGCATAACCCTTCATGGGAATATCAGATTAGATGGCATTAAAGCTTAACCCCTCTTGTATACATGCAAGTACAGTAAGTTTAAGTTTGAATGCTAATGCTAACTTGCTGATGCTAGCGATCTAATGCTAGTGCTAATTTCTGGTCATTTTCACACTGTATGTGTCCTTTATGATTGAAAAAAGAGATCAGATGGCATTAAAGCATCACCTTTCATGGGATTATGAGATTAGATGGCATTAAAGCTTAACCCTTCTTTATAGACGTAAATACTGCAATGTTAAAGTTTGAATGCTAATGCTAACTTGCTAATGCTAGCGATCTAATGCTAGTGCTAATATCAGGTCATTTTCATTCTGTACGTGTCCTCTATGATGTATATAAGAGATTAGATGGCATTAAAGCATAACCCTTCATGGGAATATCAGATTAGATGGCATTAAAGCTTAACCCCTCTTGTATACATGCAAGTACAGTAAGTTTAAGTTTGAATGCTAATGCTAACTTGCTAATGCTAGCGATCTAATGCTAGTGCTAATTTCTGGTCAATTTCATACTGTATGTGTCCTTTATGATTGAAATAAGAGATCATATGGATTTAAAGCATCACCTTTCATGGGATTATGAGATTAGATGGCATTAAAGCTTAACCCTTCTTGTATACATGCAAGTACAGTAAGTTTAAGTTTGAATGCTAATGCTAACTTGCTAATGCTAGCGATCTAATGCTAGTCCTAATTTCTGGTCATTTTCATACTGTATGTGTTCTTTATAATTGAAATAAGAGATCATATGGATTTAAAGCATCACCTTTCATGGGATTATGAGATTAGACGGCATTAAAGCTTAACCCTTCGTTATATACGCAAATACAGCAATGTTCAAGTTTGAATGCTAATGCTAACTTGCTAATGCTAGCGATCTAATGCTAGTGCTAGTATCTCGTCATTTTCATACTGTACGTGTCCTCTATGATGGAAATAAGAGATCAGATGGCATTAAAGCATAACCCTTCTTCTATACATGCAAGTACAGCAAGTTTAAGTTTGAATGCTAATGCTAACTTGTTAATGCTATCGATCTAATGCTAGTGCTAATATCTGGTCATTTTCATACAGTACGTGTTCTCTATGATGGATATGAGATTAGATGCCATTAAAGCATCACCCTTCTTGTATACATGCAAGTACAGTAAGTTTAAGTTTGAATGCTATTGCTATTTTGCTAATGCTAGCGATCTAATGCTAGTGTTAATATCTGGTCATTTTCATAATTTATGTGTCCTCTATAATGGAAATAAGAGATCAGATGGCATTAAAGCATCACCTTCATGGGCATATTAGATTAGATGGCATTAAAGCTTCACCCTTCTTATATACATGCAAGTACTGCAATGTTTAAGTTTGAATGCTAATGCTAACTCCGTAATGCTAGCGATCTAATGCTATTGCTAATATCTGGTCATTTTCATACTGTACGTGTCCTCTATGATGGAAATAAGAGATCAGATGACATTAAAGCATATCTCTTCATGGCCATATTAGATTAGATGGCATTAAAGCTTCACCCTTCTTGTATACATGCAAGTACTGCGATGTTTAAGTTTGAATTCTAATGCAAACTTGCTAATGCTAGCGATCTAATGCCTTTGCTAATATCTGGTCATTTTCATACTGTACGTGTCCTCTATGATGGAAATAAGAGATCAGATGGCATTAAAGCATAACCCTTCTTGTCTACATGCAAGTACAGCAAGTTTAAGTTTGAATGCTAATGCTATTATGCTAATGCTAGCGATCTAATGCTAGTGCTAATTTCTGGTCATTTTCATACTGTATGTGTCCTTTATGACTGAAATAAGAGATCAGATGGCATTAAAGCATCACCTTTCATGGGATTATGAGATTAGATGGCATTAAAGCTTAACCCTTCTTTATAGACGTAAATACAGCAATGTTAAAGTTTGAATGCTAATGCTAACTTGCTAATGCTAGCGATCTAATGCTAGTGCTAATATCAGGTCATTTTCATACTGTACGTGTCCTCTATGATGGAAATAAGAGATCAGATGGCATTAAAGCATAACCCTTCTTGTCTACATGCAAGTACAGCAAGTTTAAGTTTGAATGCTAATGCTAACTTGCTAATGCTATCGATCTAATGCTAGTGCTAATATCTTGTCATTTTCATACTGTACGTGTCCTCAATGATGGATATAAGAGATAAGATGACATTAAAGCATAAACCTTCTTGTATACATGCAAGTACAGCATGTTTAAGTTTGAATGCTAATGCTAACTTGCTAGTGCTATCAATCTAATGCTAGTGCTAATATCTCTTCATTTTCATACTGTACGTGTCCTCTATGATGGAAATAAGAGATCAGATGGCATTAAAGCATCACCATTCATGGGATTATGAGATCAGATGCCATTAAAGCTTAGCCCTTCTTTATACACGCAAATACAGTCTTGTTTATGTTTAAATGCTAATGCTAACTTGCTAATGCTAGCAGTCTATTGCTAGTGCTGATATCTGGTCATTTTCATACTGTACGTGTCCTCTATTATGGAAATAAGAGATCAGATGGCATTAAAGCATAACCCTTCATGGGCAAATTAGATTAGATGGCATGAAAGCTTAACCCTTCCTGTATATATGCAAATACAGCAATGTTAAAGTTTGAATGCTAATGCTAACTTGTTAATGCTAGCGATCTGACGCTAGTGCTAATATCTGGTCATTTTCATCCTGTATGTGTCCTTTATGATGGAAATAAGAGATCAGATGGCATTAAAGCATCACCTTTCATGGGATTATGAGATAAGATGCCGTTAATGCTTAACCCTTCTTCATATACGCAAATACAGCAATGTTTAAGTTTGAATGCTAATGCTATTTTGCTAATGCTAGCGATCTAATGCTAGTGCTAATATCTGGTCATTTTCATACTTTATGTGTCCTCTATAATGGAAATAAGAGATCAGATGGCATTAAAGCATCACTTTCATGGGATTATGAGATAAGATGGCATTAAAGCTTAACCCTTCTTTATATACGCAAATACAGCAATGTTAAAGTTTGAATGCTAATGCTAACTTGCTAATGCTATCGATCTAATGCTAGTGCTAATTTCTGGTCATTTTCATACTGTATGTGTCCTTTATGATGGAAATAAGAGATCAGATGGCATTAAAGCATCAGCTTTCATGGGATTATCAGATTAGATGGCATTAAAGCTTAACCCTTCTTGTTTACATGCAAGTACAGCAAGTTTAAGTTTGAATGCTAATGCTAACCTGCTAATGCTAGCGATCTAATGCTACTGCTAATATCTCGTCATTTTCATACTGTACGTGTCCTCTATGATGGAAATAAGAGATCAGATGGCATTAAAGCATAACCCTTCTTGTATACATGCAAGTACAGCAAGTTTAAGTTTGAATGCTAATGCTATCGATCTAATGCTAGTGCTAATATCTTGTCATTTTCATACTGTACGTGTCCTCTATGATGGATATGAGATTAGATGGCATTAAAGCATATCCCTTCATGGGAATATCAGATTAGATGGCATTAAAGCTTAACCCTTCTTGTATACATGCAAGAACAGTAAGTTTAAGTTTGAATTCTAATGCTATTTTGCTAATGCTAGCGATCTAATGCTAGTGCTAATATCTGGTCATTTTCATACTTGATGTGTCCTCTATAATGGAAATAAGAGATCAGATGGCATTAAAGCATCACCCTTCATGGGCATATTAGATTAGATGGCAATAAAGCTTCACCCTTCATGGGAATATCAGATTAGATGGCATTAAAGCTTAACCCTTGTTGTATACATGCAAGTCCAGTAAGTTTAAGTTTGACTGCTAATGCTATTATGCTAATGCTAGCGATCTAATGCTAGTGCTAATTTCTGGTCATTTTCATACTGTATGTGTCCTTTATGATTGAAATAAGAGATCAGATGGCATTAAAGCATCACCTTTCATGGGATTATGAGATTAGATGGCATTAAAGCTTAACGCTTCTTTATAGACGCAAATACAGCAATGTTTAAGTTTGAATGCTAATGCTAACTTGCTAATGCTAGCGATCTAATGCTAGTGCTAATATCAGGTCATTTTCATACTGTACGTGTCCTCTATGATGTATATAAGAGATCAGATTGCATCAAAGCATAACCCTTCATGGGAATATCAGATTAGATGGCATTAAAGCTTAACCCTTCTTGTATACATGCAAGTACAGTAAGTGTAAGTTTGAATGTTAATGCTAACTTGCTAATGCTAGCGATCTAATGCTAGTGCTAATAACTCGTCATTTTCATACTGTACGTGTCCTCTATGATGGAAATAAGAGATCAGATGGCATTAAAGCATAACCCTTCTTGTATACATGCAAGTACAGCAAGTTTAAGTTTGAATGCTAATGCTAACTTGCTAATGCTATCGATCTAATGCTAGTGCTAATATCTTGTCATTTTCATACTGTAAGTGTCCTCAATGATGGATATAAGAGATAAGATGACATTAAAGCATGAACCTTCTTGTATACATGCAAGTACAGCAAGTTTAAGTTTGAATGCTAATGCTAACTTGCTAGTGCTATCGATCTAATGCTAGTGCTAATATCTCGTCATTTTCATACTGTACGTGTCCTCTCTGATGGAAATGAGAGATCAGATGGCATTAAAGCATCACCATTCATTGGATTATGAGATCAGATGGCATTAAAGCTTAACCCGTCTTTATACACGCAAATACAGTCTTGTTTATGTTTAAATGCTAATGCTAACTTACTAATGCTAGCAATCTATTGCTAGTGCTGATATCTGGTCATTTTCATACTGTACGTGTCCTCTATGATGGAAATAAGAGATCAGATGGCATTAAAGCATAACCCTTCATGGGCATATTAGATTAGATGGCATGAAAGCTTATCCCTTCCTGTATAAATGCAAATACAGCTATGTTAAAGTTTGAATGCTAATGCTAACTTGCTAATGCTAGCGGTCTAATGTTAGTGCTAATATCAGGTCATTTTCATACTGTACATGTCCTCTATGATGGATATAAGAGATCAGATGGCATTAAAGCATAACCCTTCATGGGAATATCAGATTAGATGGCATTAAAGCTTAACCCTTCTTGTATACATGCAAGTACAGCAAGTTTAAGTTTGAATGCTAATGCTAACTTGCTAATGCTAGCGATCTAATTGTAGTGCTAATATCTGGTCATTTTCATACTGTACGTGTCCTCTATAATGGAAATAAGAGATCAGATGGCATTAAAGCATAACCCTTCATGGGCATATTAGATTAGATGGCATTAAAGCTTAACCCTTCTTGTATAAATGCAAATACAGCAATGTTACAGTTTGAATGCTAATGCTAACTTGCTAATGCTATCGATCTAATGCTAGTGCTAATATCAGGTCATTTTCATACTGTACGTGTCCTCTATGATGTATATAAGAGATCAGATGACATTAAAGCATAACCCTTCATGGGAATATCAGATTAGATGGCATTAAAGCTTAACCCTTCTTGTATACATGCAAGTACAGTAAGTTTAAGTTTGAATGCTAATGCTAACTTGCTAACGCTAGCGATCTAATGCTAGTGCTAATTTCTGGTCATTTTCATACTGTATGTGTCCTTTATGTTTGAAATAAGAGATCAGATGGCATTAAAGCATCACCTTTCATGGGATTATGAGATTAGATGGCATTAAAAGTTAACCCTTCTTTATATACGCAAATACAGCAATGTTAAAGTTTGAATGCTTATGCTAACTTGCTAATGTTAGCGAACTAATGCTAGTGCTAATTTCTGGTCATTTTCATACTGAATGTGTCCTTTATGATGGAAATCAGTGGTCAGATGGCATTAAAGCATCACCTTTCGTCGGATTATCAGATTAGATGGCATTAAAGCTTCACCCTTCTTGTATACATGTAAGTACTGCAATGTTTAACTTTGAATGCTAATTCTAACTTGCTAATACTAGCGTTCTAATGCTCATGCTAATATCTGGTCATTTTCATACTGTACGTGTCATCTATGATGGATATAAGAGATCAAATGGCATAAAAGCATAACCCTTCATGGGAATATCAGATTAGATAGCCTGAAAGCTTAACCCTTCTTGTTTATATGCAAATACAGCAATGTTAAAGTTTGAATGCTAATGCTAACTTGTTAATGCTAGCGATCTGACGCTAGTGCTAATATCTGGTCATTTTCATACTGTATGTGTCCGTTATGATGGAAATAAGAGATCAGATGGCATTAAAGGATCACCTTTCATGGGTTTATTAGATTAGATGCCATTAATGCTTAACCCTTCTTCATATACGCAAATACAGCAATTTTTAAGTTTGAATGCTAATGCTATTTTGATAATGCTAGCGATCTAATGCTAGTGCTAATATCAGGTCATTTTCATACTGTACGTGTCCTGTATGATGGATATAAGAGATCAGATGGCATTAAAGCATAACCCTTCATGGGAATATCAGATTAGATGGCATTAAAGCTTAACCCTTCTTGTATACATGCAAGTACAGCAAGTTTAAGTTTGAATGCTAATGATAACTTGCTAATGCTAGCGATCTAATGCTAGTGCTAATATCTTGTCATTTTCATACTGTACGTGTCCTCTATAATGGAAATAAGAGATCAGATGGCATTAAAGCATAACCCTTCATGGGCATATTAGATTAGATGGCATTACAGCTTAACCCTTCTTGTATAAATGCAAATACAGGAATGTTAAAGTTTGTATGCTAATGCTAACTTGCTAATGCTACCGATCTAATGCTAGTGCTAATATCAGGTCATTTTCATACTCTACGTGTCCTCTATGATGTAAAGAAGAGATCAGATGGCATTAAAGCATAACCCTTCATGGGAATATCAGATTAGATGGCATTAAAGCTTAACCCCTCTTGTACACATGCAAGTACAGTAAGTTTAAGTTTGAATGCTTATGCTAACTTGATAATGCTAGCGGTCTAATGCTAGTGCTAATTTCTGGTCATTTTCATACTGTATGTGTCCTTTATGATTGAAATAAGAGATCAGATGGCATTAAAGCATCACCTTTCATGGGATTATGAGATTAGATGGCATTAAAGCTTAACCCTTCTTTATAGACGCAAATACAGCAATGTTAAAGTTTGAATGCTAATGCTATTTTGCTAATGCTAGCGATCTAATGCTAGTGCTAATATCTGGTCATTTTCATAATTTATGTGTCCTCTATAATGGAAATAAGAGATCAGATGGCATTAAAGCATCACCCTTCATGGGCATATTAGATTAGATGGCATTAAAGCTTCACCCTTCTTGTATACATCTAAGTACTGCAATGTTTAAGTTTGAATGCTAATGCTAACTTCCTAATGCTAGCGATCTAATGCTAGTGCTAATATCTGGTCATTTTCATACTGTACGTGTCCTCTATGATGGAAATAAGAGATCAGATGACATTAAAGCATATCTCTTCATGGGCATATTAGATTAGATGGCATTAAAGCTTCACCCTTCTTGTATACATGCAAGTACTGCGATGTTCAAGTTTGAATGCTAATGCTAACTTGCTAATGCTAGCGATCTAATGCCTGTGCTAATATCTGGTCATTTTTCATACTGTCGTGTCCTCTCTGATGGAAATGAGAGATCAGATGGCATTAAAGCATCACCATTCATGGGATTATGAGATCAGATGGCATTAAAGCTTAACCCTTCTTTAAACACGCAAATACAGTCTTGTTTATGTTTAAATGCTAATGCTAACTTGCTAATGCTAGCAATCTATTGCTAGTGCTGATATCTGGTCATTTTTCATACTGTCGTTTTCCTCTATGATGGAAATAAGAGATCAGATGGCATTAAATCATAACCCTTCATGGGCATATTAGATTAGATGGCATGGCTTTTTAACCTTTACTGTATATATGCAAATACAGAAATGTTAAAGTTTGAATGCTAATGCTAACTTGTTAATGCTAGCGATCTGACGCTAGTGCTAATATCTGGTCATTTTCATACTGTATGTGTCCTTTATGATGGAAATAAGAGATCAGATGGCATTAAAACATCACCTTTCATGGGATTATGAGATTAGATGCCGTTAATGCTTAACCCTTCTTCATATACGCAAATACAGCAATGTTTAAGTTTGAATGCTAATGCTATTTTGCTATTGCTTGCGATCTAATGCTAGTGCTAATATCAGGTCATTTTCATACTTTATGTGTCCTCTATAATGGAAATAAGAGATCAGATGGCATTAAAGCATCACCTTTCATGGGATTATGAGATGAAATGGCATTAAAGCTTAACCCTTCTTTATATATGCAAATACAGCAATGTTAAAGTTTGAATTCTAATGCTAACTTGCTAATGCTATCGATCTAATGCTAGTGCTAATTTCTGGTCATTTTCATACTGTATGTGTCCTTTATAATGGAAATTATTGATCAGATGGCATTAAAGCATCAGCTTTCATGGGATTATGAGATTAGATGGCATTAAAGCATAACCCTTCTTGTATACATGCAAGTACAGCAAGTTTAAGTTTGAATGCTAATGCTAACTTGCTAATGCTAGCGATCTAATGCTACTGCTAATATCTCGTCATTTTCATACTGTACGTGTCCTCTATGATGGAAATAAGAGATCAGATGGCATTTAAGCATAACCCTTCTTGTATACATGCAAGTACAGCAAGATTAAGTTTGAATGCTAATGCTAACTTGCTAATGCTATCGATTTAATGCTAGTGCTAATATCTGGTCATTTTCATACTGTACGTGTCCTCTATGATGGATATGAGATTAGATGGCATTAAAGCATCACCCTTCATGGGAATATCAGATTAGATGGCATTAAAGCTTAACCCTTCTTGTATACATGCAAGTACAGTAAGTTTAAGTTTGAATTCTAATGCTATTTTGCTAATGCTAGCGATCTAATGTTAGTGCTAATATCTGGTCATTTTCATACTTTATGTGTCCTCTATAATGGAAATAAGAGATCAGATGGCATTAAAGCATTACCCTTCATGGGCATATTAGATTAGATGGCATTAAAGCTTCACCCTTCATGGGAATATCAGATTAGATGGCATTAAAGCTTAACCCTTCTTGTATACATGCAAGTACAGTAAGTTAAAGTTTGAATGCTAATGCTAACTTGCTAATGCTAGCGATCTAATGCTAGTGCTAATTTCTGGTCATTTTCATACTGTATGTGTCCTTTATGATTGAAATAAGAGATCAGATGGCATTAAAGCATCACCTTTCATGGGATTATGACATTAGATGGCATTAAAGCTTAACCCTTCTTTATAAACGCAAATACAGCAATGTTAAAGTTTGAATGCTAATGCTAACTTGCTCATGCTAGCGATCTAATGCTAGTGCTAATATCAGGTAATTTTCATACTGTACGTGTCCTCTATGATGTATATAAGAGATCAGATGGCATTAAAGCATAACCCTTCATGGGAATGTCAGATTAGATGGCATTAAAGCATAACCCTTCTTGTATACATGCAAGTACAGTAAGTTTAAGTTTGAATGCTAATGCTAACTTGCTAATGCTATCGATCTAATGCTAGTGCTAAATTCTGGTCATTTTCATACTGTATGTGTCCTTTATGATGGAAATAAGAGATCATATGGATTTAAAGCATCACCTTTCATTAGATTATGAGATTAGATGGCATTAAAGCTTAACCCTTCTTTATATACGCAAATACAGCAATGTTCAAGTTTGAATGCTAATGCTAACTTGCTAATGCTAGCGATCTAATGCTAGTGCTAATATCTCGTCATTTTCATACTGTACGTGTCCTCTATGATGGATATAAGAGATGAGACGACATTAAAGCATAAACCTTCTTGTATACATGCAAGTACAGCAAGTTTAAGTTTGAATGCTAATGCTAACTTGCTAATGCTAGCGATCTAATGCTACTGCTAATATCTCGTCATTTTCATACTGTACGTGTCCTCTATGATGGAAATAAGAGATCAGATGGCATTAAAGCATAACCCTTCTTGTATACATGCAAGTACAGCAAGTTTAAGTTTGAATGCTAATGCTAACTTGCTAATGCTATCGATCTAATGCTAGTGCTAATATCTGGTCATTATCATACTGTACGTGTCCTCTATGATGGATATGAGATTAGATGCCATTAAAGCATCACCCTTCATGGGAATATCAGATTAGATGGCATTAAAGCGTAACCCTTCTTGTATACATGCAAGTACAGTAAGTTTAAGTTTGAATGCTAATGTTATTTTGCTAATGCTAGCGATCTAATGCTAGTGCTAATATCTGTTCATTTTCATACTTTATGTGTCCTCTATAATGGAAATAAGAGATCAGATGGCATTAAAGCATCACCCTTCATGGTCATATTAGATTAGATGGCATTAAAGCTTCACCCTTCTTGTATACATGCAAGTACTGCAATGTTTAAGTTTGAATGCTAATGCTAACTTCCTAATGCTAGCGATCTAATGCTAGTGCTAATATCTGGTCATTTTCATACTGTACGTGTCCTCTCTGATGGAAATGAGAGATCAGATGGCATTAAAGCATCACCATTCATGGGATTATGAGATCAGATGGCATTAAAGCTTAACCCTTCTTCATACACGCAAATACAGTCTTGTTCATGTTTAAATGCTAATGCTAACTTGCTAATGCTAGCAATCTATTGCTTGTGCTGATATCTGGTCATTTTCATACTGTACGTGTCCTCTATGATGGAAATAAGAGATCAGATGGCATTAAAGCATAACCCTTCATGGGCATATTAGATTAGATGGCATGAAAGCTTAACCCTTCCTGTATATATGCAAATACAGCAATGTTAAAGTTTGAATGCTAATGCTAACTTGTTAATGCTAGCGATCTGACGCTAGTGCTAATATCTGGTCATTTTCATACTGTACGTGTCCTCTATGATGGAAATAAGAGATCAGATGGCATTAAAGCATCACCTTTCATGGGATTATGAGATTAGATGCCGTTAATGCTTAACCCTTCTTCATATACGCAAATACAGTGTTGTTAAAGTTTAAATGCTAATGCTAACTTGCTAATGCTCGCGATCTAATGCTAGTGCTGATATCTGGTCATTTTCATACTGTACGTGTCCTCTATGATGGATTTTAGAGATCAGATGGCATAAAAGCATAACCCTTCATGGGAATATCGGGTTAGATGGCATTCAAGCTTAACCCTTCTTGTATACATGCAAGTACAGCAAGTTTAAGTTTGAATGCTAATGCTAAGTTGCTAATGCTTGCGATCTAATGCTAGTGCTAATATCTCGTCATTTTCATACTGTACGAGTCCTCTATGATGGAAATAAGAGATCAGATGGCATTAAAGCATAACCCTTCTTGTATACATGCAAGTACAGCAGGTTTAAGTTTGAATGCTAATGCTAACTTGCTCATGCTATCGATCAAATGCTAGTGCTAATATCTGGTCATTTTCATACTGTTTGTGTCCTCTATGATGGAAATAAGAGATCAGATGGCATTAAAGCTTATCCCTTCTTGTATATATGCAAGTACTGCGATGTTTAAGTTTGAATGCAAATGCTAACTTGCTAATGCTAGCGATCTAATGCTAGTGCTAATATCTCGTCATTTTCATACTGTACGTGTCCTCTATAATGGAAATAAGAGATCATATTGCAATAAAGTATCACAATTCAAGGGATTATGAGATCAGATGGCATTAAAGCTTAACCCTTCTTTATACATGCAAATACAGTCTTGTTTAAGTTTGAATGCTAATGCTAACTTGCTAATACTAGCGATCTATTGCTAGTGCTGATTTCTGGTCATTTTATATAATGCGTTTCTCTATGATGGAAAAAGAGATCCGATGGCATTAAAGCATAACCCTTCATGGGCATATTAGATTAGATGGCATTAAAGCTTAACCCTTCTTGTATACATGCAAGTACAGTAAGTTTAAGTTTGAATGCAAATGCTAACTTTCTAATGCTAGTCATCTAATGCTAGTGCTAATATCTGCTCATTTTCATACTGTACGTGTACTCTATGATGGAAATAAGAGATCAGATGGCATTTAAGCATAACCCTTCTTGTATAAAAGCAAATACAGCAATGTTAAAGTTTGAATGCCTATGCTAACTTGCTAATGCTAACGATCTAATGCTAGTGCTAATATCTGATCATTTTCATACTGTACGTGTCCTCTATGATGGATATAAGAGATCAGATGGCATTAAAGCATAACCCTTCATGGGAATATCAGGTTATATGGCATTAAAGCTTAACCCTTCTTGTATACATGCAAGTACAGTAAGTTAAAATTTGAATGCTAATGCTAACTTGCTAATGCTATCGATCTAATGCTAGTGCTAATATCTGGTCATTTTCATACTGTATGTGTCCTCTATAATGGAAATAAGAGATCAGATGGCATTTAAGCATAACCCTTCATGGGCATATTAGATTAGATGGCATTAAAGCTTCAATTCTTCTTGTATACATGCAAGTACTGCAATGTTTAAGTTTGAATGCTAATGCTAACTTGCTAATACTCGCGATATAATGCTTGTGCTAATATCTGGTCATTTTCATACTGTACGTGTCATCTCTGATGGATGTAAGAGATCAGATGGCATTAAAGTATAACCCTTCATGGGAATATCAGATTAGATGTCATTAAAGCTTAACCCTTCTTGTATATATGCAAATACAGCAATGTTAAAGTTTGAATGCTAATGCTAACTTGCTAATGGTAGCGATCTAATGCTATTGCTAATTTCTGGTCATTTTCATACTGTATGTGTCCTTTATGATGGAAATAAGCAATCAGATGGCATTAAAGCTTAACCCTTCATGGGCATATTAGATTAGATGGCATTAAAGCTTCACCCTTCTTGTATACATGCAAGTACAGCAAGTTTAAGGTTGAATGCCAATGCTAACTTTCTTATGCTAGCGATCTAATGCTAGAGCTAATATCTGGCCATTTTCATACTGTACGTGTCCTCTATGATGGATATAAGAGATCAGATGGCATAAAAGCATAACCCTTCATGGGAATATCAAGTTAGATGGCATTAAAGCTTAACCCTTCATGTTTACAAGCAAGTACAGTAAGTTTAATTTTGAATGCTAATGCTAACTTGCTAATGCTAGCGATCAAATGCTAGTGCTAATATCTGGTCATTTTCTTACTGTATGTGTCCTCTATGATGGAAATAAGAGATCTGATGGCATTAAAGCTTATCCCTTCATGGGCATATTAGATTAGATGGCATTAAAGCTTCACCCTTCTTGTATAAATGCAAGTACTGCGATGTTTAAGTTTGAATGCAAATGCTAACTTGCTAATGCTAGCGTTCTAATGCTAGTGCTAATATCTGGTCATTTTCATACTGTAACGCGGTCCTCTATGATGGAAATAAGAGATCAGATTGCAATAAAACATCACAACTAAGGGATTATGAGATCAGATGGCATTAAAGCTTAACCCTTCTTTCTACACGCAAATACAGTGTTGTTAAAGTTTAAATGCTAATGCTAACTTGCTAATGCTCGCGATCTAATGCTAGTGCTAATATCTGGTCATTTTCATACTGTACGTGACATCTCTGATGGATATAAGAGATCACATGGCATTAAAGCATAACCCTTCATGGGAATATCTGATTAGATGGCATTAAAGCTTAACCCATCTTGTATACATGCAAGTACAGCAAGTTTAAGTTTGAATGCTAATGCTAACTTGCTAATGCTAGCGATCTAATGCTAGTGCTAATATCTGGACATTTTCATACTGTACGTGTCCTCTATGATGGAAATAAGAGATCAGATGGCATTAAAGCATAACCCTTCATGGACATATTAGATTAGATGGCATTAAAGCTTAACCCCTCTTGTATATATGCAAATACAGCAATGTTAAAGTTTGAATGCTAATGCTAACTTGCTAATGCTAGCGATCTAATGCTAGTGCTTATATCTTGTCATTTTCATACTGTGTCTGTCTATGATGGATATAAGAGATCAGATGGCATTAAAGCATAACCCTTCATGAGAATATCAGATTAGATGGCATTAAAGCTTAACCCTTCTTGTATATATTAAAATACAGCAATGTTATAGTTTGTATGCTTTTGCTAACTTGCTAATCCTAGCGATCTAATGCTAGTGCTAATATCTGGTCACTTTCATACTCTACGTGTACTCTATGATGGTAATAAGAGATCAGATGTCATTAAAGCATCACCATTCATGGGATTATGAGATCAGATGGCATAAATGCTTAACCCTTCTTTATACACGCAAATACAGTGTTGTTAAAGTTTAAATGCTAATGCTAACTTGCAAATGCTCGCGATCTAATGCTAGTGCTGATGTCTGGTCATTTTCATACTGTACGTGTCCTCTATGATGGAAATAAGAAATCAGATGGCATTAAAGCTTATCCCTTCATGGGAATATCAAGTTAGATGGCATTAAAGCTTAACCCTTCTTGTTTACATGCAAGTACAGTAAGTTTAATTTTGAATGCTAAAGCTAACTTGCTAATGCTAGCGATCAAATGCTAGTGCTAATATCTGGTCATTTTCATACTGTATGTGTCCTCTATGATGGAAATAAGAGATCAGATGGCATTAAAGCTTATCCCTTCATGGGCATATTAGATTAGATGGCATTAAAGCTTCACCCTTCTTGTATATATGCAAGTACTGCGATGTTTAAGTTAAAATGCAAATGCTAACTTGCTAATGCTAGCGATCTAATGCTAGTGCTAATATCTGGTCATTTTCATACTGTACTTGTCCTCTATGATGGAAATAAGAGATCAGATTGCAATAAAACATCACAATTCAAGGGATTATGATATCAGATGGCATTAAAGCTTAACCCTTCTTTATACACGCAAATACAGTCTTGTTTAAGTTTGAATGCTAATGCTAACTTGCTAATACTAGAAATCTATTGCTAGTGCTGATTTATGGTCATTTTCATATTGTACGTTTCCTCTATGATGGAAATAAGAGATACGATGGCATTAAAGCATAACCCGTCATGGGCATATTATATTAGATGTCATTAAAGCTTAACCCTTCTTGTGTATATGTAAATACAGCAATGTTAAAGTTTGAATGCTAATGCTTACTTGCTAATGCTAGCGATCTAACGCTATTGCTAATATCTGCTCATTTTCATACTGTACATGTCCTTTATGATGGAAATAAGAGATCAGATGCCATTAATGCATCGCCTTTCATGGGATTATGTGATTAGATTGCATTTAAGCTTAACCCTTCTTGATATACGCAAATACAGCAAAGTTAAAGTTTGAATGCTAATGCTAACTTGCTAATGCTAGCGATCTAATGCTAGTGCTAATATCTGGTCATTTTCATACTGTACGTGTGCTATATGATGGAAATATGAGATCAGATGGCATTAAAGCTTATCCCTTCATGGGCATATTAGATTAGATGGCATTAAAGCTTCACTCTTCTTGTAAACATGCAAGTTCTGCGATTTTTAAGTTTGAATGCAAATGCTAACTTGCTAATTCTAGCGATCTAATGCTAGTGCTAATATCTGGTCATTTTCATACTGTATGTGTCCTCTATGATGGAAAAAAAGAGATCAGATTGCAATAAAGCATCTTAATTCAAGGGATTATGAGATCAGATGGCATTAAAGCTTAACCCTTCTTTATACACGCAAATACAGTCTTGTTTAAGTTTGAATGCTAATTCTAACTTGCTAATACTAGCGATCTATTGCTAGTGCTGAATTCTGGTCATTTTCATATTGTACGCTTCTCTATGATGGAAATAAGAGATCCGATGGCATTAAAGCATAACCCTTCATGGGAATATTAGATTAGATGCCATTAATGCTTAATCCTTCTTGTATATATGCAAATACAGCAATGTTAAAGATTGAATGCTAATGCTAACTTGCTAATGCAAGGATCTAATGCTAGTGCTTATATCTTGTCATTTTCATACTGTGTGTGTCTATGATGGATATAAGAGATCAGATGGCATTAAATCATAACCCTTCATTGGAATATCAGATTAGATGGCATTAAAGCTTACCCCTTCTTGTATATATTAATATACAGCAATGTTATAGTTTGAATGCTTATGCTAACTTGCTAATGCTAGCGATCTAATGCTAGCGGTAATATCTGGTCACTTTCATACTCTACGTGTCCTCTATGATGGAAATAAGAGATCAGATGTCATTAAAGCATCACCATTCATGGGATTATGAGATCAGATGGCATTAAAGCTTAACCCTTCTTTATACACGCAAATACAGTGTTGTTAAAGTTTAAATGCTAATGCTAACTTGCAAATGCTCGCGATCTAATGCTAGTGCTGATATCTGGTCATTTTCATACTGTACGTGTCCTCTATGATGGATATTAGATATCAGATGGCATAAAAGCATAACCCTTCATGGGAATATCAAGTTAGATGGCATTAAAGCTTAACCCTTCATGTTTACATGCAAGTACAGTAAGTTTAATTTTGAATGCAAATGCTAACTTGCTAATGCTAGCGATCAAATGCTAGTGCTAATATCTGGTCATTTTCTTACTGTATGTGTCCTCTATGATGGAAATAAGAGATCAGATGGCATTAAAGCTTATCCCTTCATGGGCATATTAGATTAGATGGCATTAAAGCTTCACCCTTCTTGTATATATGCAAGTACTGCGATGTTTAAGTTTGAATGCAAATGCTAACTTGCTAATGCTAGCGATCTAATGCTAGTGCTAATATCTGGTCATTTTCATACTGTACGTGTCCTCTATGATGGAAATAAGAGATCAGATTGCAATAAAACATCACAATTCAAGGGATTATCAGATCAGATGGCATTAAAGCTTAACCCTTCTTTATACACGCAAATACAGTGTTGTTAAAGTTTAAATGCTAATGCTAACTTGCTAATGCTCGCGATCTAATGCTAGTGCTGATATCAGGTCATTTTCATACTGTACGTGTCCTCTATGATGGATATAAGAGATCAGATGGCATTAAAGCATAACCCTTCATGGGAATATCAGGTTAAATGGCATTAAAGCTTAACCCTTCTTGTATACATGCAAGTACAGTAAGTTAAAGTTTGAATGCTAATGCTAACTTGCTAATGCTATCGATCTAATGCTAGTGCTAATATCTGCTCATTTTCATACTGTATGTGTCCTCTATAATGGAAATAAGAGATCAGATGGCATTTAAGCATAACCCTTAAATGGGCATATTAGATTAGATGGCATTAAAGCTTCACCCTTCTTGTATACATGCAAGTACTGCAATGTTTAAGTTTGAATGCTAATGCTAACTTGCTAATACTCGCGATATAATGCTTTTGCTAATATCTGGTCATTTTCATACTGTACGTGTCATCTCTGATGGATATATGAGATCAGATGGCATTAAAGCATAACCCTTCTTGTATACATGCAAGTACAGTGTTGTTAAAGTTTAAATGCTAATGCTAACTTGCTAATGCCCGCAATCTAATGCTAGTGCTGATATCTGGTCATTTTCATATTGTATTTGTCCTCTATGATGGAAATAAGAGATCAGATGGCATTAAAGCATAACCCTTCATCGGCATATTATATTAGATGGCATTAAAGCTTAACCCTTCTTGTATATATACAAATACAGCAATGTTAAAGTTTGAATGCTAATGCTAACTTGCTAATGTTAGCGATCTAATGCTTTTCCTAATATCTGGTCATTTTCATACTGTACGTGTCCTCTATGATGTATATAATACATCAGATGGCATTAAAGCATAACCCTTCATGGGAATATCAGATTAGATGGCATTAAAGCTTAACCCTTCTTGTTTACATGCAAGTACAGCAAGTTTAAGTTGGAATGCTAATGCTTACTTGCTAATGCTAGCGATCTAATGTTAGTGCTAATATCTGATCACTTTCATACTCTACGGTCCTCTGATGGAAATAAGAGATCAGATGGCATTAAAGCATTACCATTCATGGGATTATGAGATCAGACGGCATTAAAGGTTAACCGTTCTTTATACACGCAAATACAGTGTTGTTAAAATTTAAATGCTAATGCTAAGTTGCTAATGCTAGCGATCTAATGCTTTTGCTAATATCTGGTCATTTTCATACTGTACGTGTCCTCTATGTTGTATATAAGACAGCAGATGGCATTAAAGCATAACCCTTCATGGGAATGTCAGATTAGATGGCATTAAAGCTTAACCCTTCTTGTATACATGCAAGTACATCAAGTTTAAGTTTGAATGCTAATGCTAACTTTCTAATACTTGCAATCTAATGCTAGTGCTAATATCTGGTCATTTTCATACTGTACGTGTCGTCTATGATGGAAATAAGAGATCAGATGCCATTAATGCATAACCCTTCTTGTATATATTCAAATACAGCAATGTTATAGTTTGAATGCTTATGCTAACTTGCTAATGCTATATCTAACTCTAGTGCTAATATCTGGTCATTTTCATATTGTACGTGTCCTCTATGATGGAAATAAGAAATCAGATGGCATTAAAGCATAACCCTGCATGGGCATATTAGATTAAATGGCATTAAAGCTTCACCCTCTTGTAGACATCAAGAAGTACAGCAAGTATAAGTTTGAATGCTAATGCAAACTTTCTAATACTTGCAATCTAATGCTAGTGCTAATATCTGGTCATTTTCATACTGTACGTGTCATCTATGATGGAAATAAGAGATCAGCTGGCATTAAAGCATCACCCTTCTTGTATATATTCTAATACAGCAATGTTATAGTTTGAATGCTAATGCTAACTTGCTAATGCTAGCGATCTAACGCTAGTGCTAATATCTGGTCATTTTCATACTGTACGTGTCCTTTATGATGGAAATAAGAAATCAGATGGCATTAAAGCATAACCCTTCATGGGAATATTAGATTAAATGGCATTAAAGCTTCACCCTTCTTGTATACATGCAAGTACTGCAATGTTTAAGTTTGAATGCTAATGCTAACTTGCTAATACTAGAAATCTATTGCTAGTGCTGATTTATGGTCATTTTCATATTGTACGTTTCCTCTATGATGGAAATAAGAGATCCGATGGCATTAAAGCATAACCCGTCATGGGCATATTATATTAGATGTCATTAAAGCTTAACCCTTCTTGTGTATATGTAAATACAGCAATGTTAAAGTTTGAATGCTAATGCTTACTTGCTAATGCTAGCGATCTAACGCTATTGCTAATATCTGCTCATTTTCATACTGTACGTGTCCTTTATGATGGAAATAAGAAATCAGATGGCATTAAAGAATAACCCTTCTTGTAGACATGGAAGTACAGCAAGTTTAAGTTTTAATGCTAATGCTAATTTGCTAATGCTAGCGATCTAATGCTAGTGCTAATATCTGGTCATTTTCAAACTGTACGTGTGCTTTATGATGGAAATACGAGATCAGATGGCATTAAAGCATAACCCTTCTTGTATATATGCAAATACTGAAATGTTAAATTTTGAATGCTAATGCTAACTTGCTAATCCTAACGATCTAATGCTAGTGCTAATATCTCGTCATTTTTTATATTGTACGTGTCCTCTATGATGGATATAAGAGATCAGATGGAATTAAAGAATAACCCTTCATGGGAATATCAGATTAGATGGCATTAAAGCTTAACCCTTCTTGTATACATGCAAGCACAGCAAGTTTAAGTTTGAATGCTAATGCTAACTTGCTAATGCTAGCGATCTAATGCTAGTGCTAATATCTGGTCATTTTCAAACTGTACCTGTCCTCTATGATGGATATAAGAGATCAGATGGCATTAACGCATAACCCTTCATGGGAATATCAGATTTGATGCCTTTAAAGCTTAACCCTTCTTGTATATATGCAAATACTGAAATGTTAAAGTTTGAATGCTAATGCTAACTTGCTAATGCTAGCGATCTAATGCTAGTGCTAATATCTGGTACATTTTCATACTGTACCTGTCCTCTATGATGGATATAAGTGATCAGATGGCATAAACGCATAACCCTTCATGGGAATATCAGATTTGATGCCTTTAAAGCTTAACCCTTCTTGTATACATGCAAGTACAGCAAGTTTAAGTTTGAATGCTAATGCTAACTTGCTAATGCTAGCGATCTAATGCTAGTGCTAATATCTGGTCATTTTCAAACTGTACGGTGTTTTTATGATGGAAATAAGAGATCAGATGACATTAAAGCATAACCCTTCTTGTATATATGCAAATACTGAAATGTTAAAGTTTGAATGCTAATGCTAACTTGCTAATGCTAACGATCTAATGCTAGTGCTAATATCTGGTCATTTTCATATTGTACGTGTCCTCTATGATGGATATAAGAGATCAGATGGCATTAAAGCATAACCCTTCATGGGAATATCAGATTAGATGGCAATAAAGCTTCACCCTTCTTGTATACATGCAAGTACAGTAAGTTTAAGTTTGAATGCTAATGCTAACTTGCTAATGCTAGCGATCTAATGCTAGTGATAATATCTGGTCATTTTCATACTGTACGTGTCGTCTATGATGGATATAAGAGATCAGATGGCATTAAAGCATGACCCTTCATGGGAATATCAGATTAGATGTCATTAAAGCTTAACCCTTCTTGTGTAAATGCAAGTACAGCATGTTTAAGGTTGAATGCTAATGCTAACTTGCTAATGCTAGCGATCTAATGCTAGTGCTAATTTCTGGTCATTTTCATACTGTACATGTCCTTTATGATGGAAATAAGAGATCAGATGCCATTAATGCATCGCCTTTCATGGGATTATGTGATTAGATTGCATTTAAGCTTAACCCTTCTTGATATACGCAAATACAGCAAAGTTAAAGTTTGAATGCTAATGCTAACTTGCTAATGCTAGCGATCTAATTCTAGTGCTAATATCTGGTCATTTTCATACTGTACGTGTGCTCTATGATGGAAATAAGAGATCAGATGGCATTAAAGCTTATCCCTTCATGGGCATATTAGATTAGATGGCATTAAAGCTTCACTCTTCTTGTAAACATGCAAGTTCTGCGATTTTTAAGTTTGAATGCAAATGCTAACTTGCTAATTCTAGCGATCTAATGCTAGTGCTAATATCTGGTCATTTTCATGCTGTATGTGTCCTCTATGATGGAAAAAAAGAGATCAGATTGCAATAAAGCATCTTAATTCAAGGGATTATGAGATCAGATGGCATTAAAGCTTAACCCTTCTTTATACACGCAAATACAGTCTTGTTTAAGTTTGAATGCTAATTCTAACTTGCTAATACTAGCGATCTATTGCTAGTGCTGAATTCTGGTCATTTTCATATTGTACGTTTCCTCTATGATGGAAATAAGAGATCCGATGGCATTAAAGCATAACCCTTCATGGGAATATTAGATTAGATGGCATTAATGCTTAATCCTTCTTGTATATATGCAAATACAGCAATGTTAAAGATTGAATGCTAATGCTAACTTGCTAATGCAAGGGATCTAATGCTAGTGCTTATATCTTGTCATTTTCATACTGTGTGTGTCTATGATGGATATAAGAGATCAGATGGCATTAAATCATAACCCTTCATTGGAATATCAGATTAGATGGCATTAAAGCTTACCCCTTCTTGTATATATTAATATACAGCAATGTTATAGTTTGAATGCTTATGCTAACTTGCTAATGCTAGCGATCTAATGCTAGCGGTAATATCTGGTCACTTTCATACTCTACGTGTCCTCAATGATGGAAATAAGAGATCAGATGTCATTAAAGCATCACCATTCATGGGATTATGAGATCAGATGGCATTAAAGCTTAACCCTTCTTTATACACGCAAATACAGTGTTGTTAAAGTTTAAATGCTAATGCTAACTTGCAAATGCTCGCGATCTAATGCTAGTGCTGATATCTGGTCATTTTCATACTGTACGTGTCCTCTATGATGGATATTAGATATCAGATGGCATAAAAGCATAACCCTTCATGGGAATATCAAGTTAGATGGCATTAAAGCTTAACCCTTCATGTTTACATGCAAGTACAGTAAGTTTAATTTTGAATGCAAATGCTAACTTGCTAATGCTAGCGATCAAATGCTAGTGCTAATATCTGGTCATTTTCTTACTGTATGTGTCCTCTATGATGGAAATAAGAGATCAGATGGCATTAAAGCTTATCCCTTCATGGGCATATATTAGATTAGATGGCATTAAAGCTTCACCCCTTCTTGTATATATGCAAGTACTGCGATGTTTAAGTTTGAATGCAAATGCTAACTTGCTAATGCTAGCGATCTAATGCTAGTGCTAATATCTGGTCATTTTCATACTGTACGTGTCCTCTATGATGGAAATAAGAGATCAGATTGCAATAAAACATCACAATTCAAGGGATTATCAGATCAGATGGCATTAAAGCTTAACCCTTCTTTATACACGCAAATACAGTGTTGTTAAAGTTTAAATGCTAATGCTAACTTGCTAATGCTCGCGATCTAATGCTAGTGCTGATATCAGGTCATTTTCATACTGTACGTGTCCTCTATGATGGATATAAGAGATCAGATGGCATTAAAGCATAACCCTTCATGGGAATATCAGGTTAAATGGCATTAAAGCTTAACCCTTCTTGTATACATGCAAGTACAGTAAGTTAAAGTTTGAATGCTAATGCTAACTTGCTAATGCTATCGATCTAATGCTAGTGCTAATATCTGCTCATTTTCATACTGTATGTGTCCTCTATAATGGAAATAAGAGATCAGATGGCATTTAAGCATAACCCCTTAAATGGGCATATTAGATTAGATGGCATTAAAGCTTCAACCCTTCTTGTATATATACAAATACAGCAATGTTAAAGTTTGAATGCTAATGCTAAGTTGCTAATACTCGCGATATAATGCTTGTGCTAATATCTGGTCATTCTCATACTGTACGTGTCATCTCTGATGGATATATGAGATCAGATGGCATTAAAGCATAACCCTTCTTGTATACATGCAAGTACAGTGTTGTTAAAGTTTAAATGCTAATGCTAACTTGCTAATGCCCGCAATCTAATGCTAGTGCTGATATCTGGTCATTTTCATATTGTATTTGTCCTCTATGATGGAAATAAGAGATCAGATGGCATTAAAGCATAACCCTTCATCGGCATATTATATTAGATGGCATTAAAGCTTAACCCTTCTTGTATATATACAAATACAGCAATGTTAAAGTTTGAATGCTAATGCTAACTTGCTAATGTTAGCGATCTAATGCTTTTGCTAATATCTGGTCATTTTCATACTGTACGTGTCCTCTATGATGTATATAATACATCAGATGGCATTAAAGCATAACCCTTCATGGGAATATCAGATTAGATGGCATTAAAGCTTAACCCTTCTTGTTTACATGCAAGTACAGCAAGTTTAAGTTGGAATGCTAATGCTTACTTGCTAATGCTAGCGATCTAATGCTAGTGCTAATATCTGATCACTTTCATACTCTACGTGTCCTCTCTGATGGAAATAAGAGATCAGATGGCATTAAAGCATCACCATTCATGGGATTATGAGATCAGACGGCATTAAAGGTTAACCGTTCTTTATACACGCAAATACAGTGTTGTTAAAATTTAAATGCTAATGCTAAGTTGCTAATGCTAGCGATCTAATGCTTTTGCTAATATCTGGTCATTTACATACTGTACGTGTCCTCTATGATGTATATAAGACAGCAGATGGCATTAAAGCATAACCCTTCATGGGAATGTCAGATTAGATGGCATTAAAGCTTAACCCTTCTTGTATACATGCAAGTACATCAAGTTTAAGTTTGAATGCTAATGCTAACTTTCTAATACTTGCAATCTAATGCTAGTGCTAATATCTGGTCATTTTCATACTGTACGTGTCGTCTATGATGGAAATAAGAGATCAGATGCCATTAATGCATAACCCTTCTTGTATATATTCAAATACAGCAATGTTATAGTTTGAATGCTTATGCTAACTTGCTAATGCTAGCGATCTAACTCTAGTGCTAATATCTGGTCATTTTCATATTGTACGTGTCCTCTATGATGGAAATAAGAAATCAGATGGCATTAAAGCATAACCCTGCATGGGCATATTAGATTAAATGGCATTAAAGCTTCACCCCTCTTGTAGACACGCAAGTACAGCAAGTATAAGTTTGAATGCTAATGCAAACTTTCTAATACTTGCAATCTAATGCTAGTGCTAATATCTGGTCATTTTCATACTGTACGTGTCATCTATGATGGAAATAAGAGATCAGATGGCATTAAAGCATCACCCTTCTTGTATATATTCTAATACAGCAATGTTATAGTTTGAATGCTAATGCTAACTTGCTAATGCTAGCGATCTAACGCTAGTGCTAATATCTGGTCATTTTCATACTGTACGTGTCCTTTATGATGGAAATAAGAAATCAGATGGCATTAAAGCATAACCCTTCATGGGAATATTAGATTAAATGGCATTAAAGCTTCACCCTTCTTGTATACATGCAAGTACTGCAATGTTTAAGTTTGAATGCTAATGCTTACTTGATAATGCTAGCGATCTAATGCTTGGGCTCATATCTGGTCATTTTCATACTGTACGTGTCGTCTATGATGGATATAAGACATCAGATGGCATTAAAGCATAACCCTTCATGGGAATATCAGATTAGATGCCATTAAAGCTTAACCCTTCTTGTATACATGCAAGTACAGTAAGTTTAAGTTTGAATGCTAATGCTAACTTGCTAATGCTAGCGATCTAATGCTAGTGCAAATTTCTGGTCATTTTCATACTGTATGTGTCCTTTATGATGGATTTAAGAGATCAGATGCCATTAATGCATCACCTTTCATGGGATTATGAGATTAGATGGCATTAAAGCTTAACCCTTCTTGTATACATGCAAGTACAGCAAGTTTAAGTTGGAATGCTAATGCTAACTTGCTAATGCTAGCGATCTAATGCTAGTGCTAATATCTGATCACTTTCATACTCTACGTGTCCTCTCTGATGGAAATAAGAGATCATATGGCATTAAAGCATCACCATTCATGGGATTATTAGATCAGACGGCATTAAAGCTTAACCCTTCTTTATACATGCAAATACAGTGTTGTTAAAATTTAAATGCTAATGCTAAGTTGCTAATGCTAGCGATCTAATGCTTTTGCTAATATCTGGTCATTTTCATACTGTACGTGTCCTCTATGATGTATATAAGACAGCAAATGGCATTAAAGCATAACCCTTCAGGGGAATATCAGATTATATGGCATTAAAGCTTAACCCTTCTTGTATCCATGCAAGTACATCAAGTTTAAGTTTGAATGCTAATGCTAACTTTCTAATACTTGCAATCT
Organism: Gymnothorax javanicus; assembly: GCA_029692085.1. Classification (NCBI taxonomy): domain Eukaryota; kingdom Metazoa; phylum Chordata; class Actinopteri; order Anguilliformes; family Muraenidae; genus Gymnothorax; species Gymnothorax javanicus. The sequence goes on along the minus strand of CM056200.1, from coordinate 35,958,843 downwards.
AATGCTAGTGCTAATATCTGGTCATTTTCATACGTGTGGGGTCGCCTATGATGTAAATAAAGAGATCAGATGGCATTAATGCATAACCCTTCTTGTATATATTCAAATACAGCAATGTTATAGTTTGAATGCTTATGCTAACCTGCTAATGCTAGCGATCTAATGCCAGTGCTAATATCTGGTCACTTTCATACTGTACGTGTCCTCTATGATGGATATAAGAGATCAGATTGCATTAAAGCATAACCCTTCATGGGAATATCAGATTAGATGTCATTAAAGCATAACCCTTCTTGTATACATGAAAGTACAGCAAGTTTAAGGTTGTATGCAAATGCTAGCTTGCTAATCCTAGCGATCTAATGCTAGTGCGGACATCTGGTCATTTTCATACTGTAAGTGTTGTCTATGATGGAAATAAGAGATCAGATGGCATTAAACCATAACCCTTCTTGGGCATATTAGATGAGATGGCATTAAAGCTAAACCCTTCTTGTATATATGCATATTCAGCAATTTTAAAGTTTGAATGCTAATGCTATCCTGCTAATGCTATCGATCTAATGCCAGTGCTAATATCTGGCCATTTTCATACTGTACGTGTCATCTATGATGGATATAAGAGATCAGATGGCATTAAAGCATATCCCTTCATGCGAATATCAGATTAGATGGCATGAAAGCTTAACCCTTCTTGTATTCATGCAAGTACAGCAAGTTTAAGGTTTAATGCTAATGCTAACTTGAAAATGCTAGCGATCTAATGCTACTGCTAACATCTGGTCATTTTCTTACTGTACGTGTCCTCTATGATGGAAATAAGAGATCAGATGGGATTAAAGCATAACCCTTCTTGTATATATGCAAATACAGCAATGTAAAAGTTTGAATGCTAATGCTAACTTGCTAATGCTAACCTTCTAATGCTAGTGCTAATATCAGCTCATTTTCCTACTGTTCGTGTCCTCTATGATGGATATAAGAGATCAGATTGCATTAAAGCATAACCCTTCATGGGAATATCAGATTAGATCGCATTAAAGCTTAACCCTTCTTGTATACATGCAAGTACATTAAGTTAAAGTTTGAATGCTAATGCTAACTTGCTAATGCTAGCGATCTAATGCTAGTGCTAATTTCTGCTCATTTTCATACTGTATGTGCCCTTTATGATGGAAATAAGAGATCAGATGGCATTAAAGCATAACCCTTCTTGTATATATGCAAATACAGCAATGTAAAAGTTTGAATGCTAATGCTAACTTGCTAATGCTAGCGATCTAATGCCAGTGCTAATATCTGGTCACTTTCCTACTGTAAGTGTCCTCTATGATGGAAATAAGAGATCAGATGGGATTAAAGCATCACCTTTTATGGGATTATGAGATTAGATGGCATTAAAGCTGAACCCTTCTTGTATACATGCAAGTACAGTAAGTTTAAGTTTGAATGCTAATGCTAACTTGCTAATGCTAGCGATCTAATGCTAGTGTTGACATCTGGACATTTTCATGCTGTACGTGTCCTCGATGATGGAAATAAGAGATCAGATGGCATTTAAGCATATCTCTTCATAGGCATATTAGATTAGATGGCATTAAAGCTTAACCCTTCTTTTACACATGAAAGTACAGCAAGTTTAAGGTTGAATGCTAATGCTAACTTGCTAATGCTAGCGATCTAATGCTAGTGCGGATATCTGGTCATTTTCATACTGTACGTGTCGTCTATGATGGAAATAAGAGATCAGATGGCATTAAAGCATAACTCTTCATGGGCATATTAGATTATATGGCATTAAGGCTAAACCCTTCTTGTATATATGCATATACAGCAATGTTAAAGTTTGAATGCTAATGCAAACTTGCTAATGCTATCGATCTTATGCTAAAGCTAATATCAGGTCATTTTCATACTGTACGTATCCTCGATAATGGATATAAGATATCAGATGGCATTAAAGCATAACCGTTCATGGGAATATCAGATTAGATGGCATTAAATCTTAACCCTTCTTGTATACATGCAAGTACAGTAAATTTAAGTTTGAATGCTAATGCTATCTTGCAAATGCTAGCGATCTAATGCTAGTGCTAATTTCTGGTCATTTTCATACTGTATGTGTCCTTTATGATGGAAATAAGAGATCAGATGGCATTAAAGCATCACGTTTAAATGGGATTATGAGATTAGACGGCATTACAACTTAACCCTTCTTTATATATGCAAATACAGCAATGTTAAAGTTTGAATGCTAATGCTAGCTTGTTAATGCTAACTTGCTAATGTTAGTGCTAATATCTGGTCATTTTCATACTGTTCGTGGCCTCTATGATGGAAATAAGAGATCAGATGGCATTAAAGCCTAACCCTTCTTGTATATATGCAAATACAGCAATGTTTAAGTTTGAATGCTAATTCTAACTTGCTAATACTAGCGTTCTAATGCTAATGCTAATATCTGGTCATTTTCATACTGTACGTGTCATCTATGATGGATATAAGAGATCAGATGGCATTAAAACATATCCCTTCATGAGAATATCAGATTAGAGGGCATTAAAGCTTTACCCTTCTTGTATACATGCAAGTACAGTAAGTTTAAGTTTCAATGCTAATGCTAACTTGCTAATGCTAGGGATCTAATGCCAATGTTAATATCTGGTCATTTTCATACTGTAGGTGTCGTCTATCATAGATATAAGAGATCAGATGGCATTAATGCATATCCCTTCATTCGAATATCAGATTAGATGGCATTAAAGTTTAACCCTTCTTGGATACATGCAAGTACAGCAAGTTTAAGGTTGAATGCTAATGCCAACTTGTAAATGCTAGCGATCTAAAGCTCGTGCTAATATCTGGTCATTTTCATACTGTACGTGTCCTCTATGATGGATATAAGGTATCAGATGGCATTAAAGCATAACACTTCATGGGAATATCAGATTAGATCTCATTAAAGCTTAACCCTTCTTGTATACATGCAAGTACAGTAAATTTAAGTTTGAATGCTAATGCTAACTTGATAATGCTAGCGATCTAATGCTAGTGCTAATATCTGGTCATTTTCATACTGTATGTGTCCTCTATAATGGAAATAAGAGATCAGATGACATTAAAGCATAACCCTTCATGGGCATATTAGATTAGATGGCATTAAAGCTTCACCCTTCTTGTATACATGCAAGTTCTACAATGTTTAAGTTTGAATGCTAATGCTAACTTGCTTATGCTAGCGATCTAATGCTAGTGCTAATATCTGGTCATTTTCATACAGTATGTGTCGTCTATGATGGATATAAGAGATCAAATGGAATTAAAGCATAACCCTTCCTGGGAATATCAGATTAGAAGGCATTAAAGCTTAACACTTGTCTACATGCAAGTACAGCAAGTTTAAGGTTGAATGCTAATGCTAACTTGCTAATGCTAGCGATCTAATGCTAGTGCTAATATCTGGTCATTTTCAAACTGTACGTGTCCTCTATAATGGAAATAAGAGATCAGATGGCATCAAAGCATATCCCTTCCTGGGAATATCAGATTAAATGGCATTAAAGCTTAACCCTTGTCTACATGCAAGTACAGCAAGTTTAAGGTTGAATGCTAATGCTAACTTGCTAATGCTAGCGATCTAATGCTAGTGCTAATATCTGGTCACTTTCATACTGTACGTGTCCTCTATGATGGAAATAAGAGATCAAATGGCATTAAAGCATAACCATTCATGGGATTATGAGATCAGAAGGCATTACAGCTTAACCCTGCTTTATACACGCAAATACAGCAATGTTAAAGTTTGGATGCTATTGCTTACTTGCTAATGCTAGCGATCTAATGCTAGTGCTAATATCTGGTCACTTTCATACTGTACGTGTCCTCTTTGATGGAAATAAGAGATCAAATGGCATTAAAGCATCACCATTCATGGGATTATAAGATCAGAAGGAATTAATACTTAACCCTTCTTGTATACATGCAAGTACAGTTAGTTTAAGTTTGAATGCTAATGCTAACTTGCTAATGCTAGCGATCTAATGGTAGTGCGGATATCTAGTCATTTTCATACTGTACGTGTCGTCTATGATGGAAATAAGAGATCAGATGGCATTAAAGCATAACCCTTCATGGGCATATTAGATGAGATGGCATTAAAGCTTAACCCTTCTTGTATATATGCAAATACAGCAATGTTAAAGTTTGAATGCTAATACTATCTTGCTAATGCTAGCGTTCTAATGCTAGTGCTAATATCTGGTCATTTTCATACTGTATGTGTCCTCTATGATGGAAATAAGAGATCAGATTGCATTAAAGCATAACCCTTCTTGTATATATGCAAATACAGCAATGTAAAAGTTTGAATGCTAATGCTAACTTGCTAATGCTAACGATCTAATGCTAGTGCTAATATCTGGTCACTTTCATACTGTACGTGTACTCCATGATGGAAATAAGAGATCAAATGGCATTAAAGCATCACCATTCATGGGATTATGAGATCAGAAGGCATTAAAGCTTAACCCTTCTTTATATTACATAAAATACAGCAATGTTAAAGTTTGGATGCTATTGCTAACTTGCTAATGCTAGCGATCTAATGCTAGTGCTAATATCTGGTCATTTTCTTACTGTACGTGTCCTCTATGATGGAAATAAGAGATCAGATGGCATTAAAGCATATCCCTTCATGGGACTATCAGATTAGATGGCATTAAAGCTTAACCCTTCTTGTATACATGAAAGTACAGCAAGTTTAAGGTTGAATCCTCATGATAACTTGCTAATGCTTGCGATCTAATGCTAGTGCGGATATCTGGTCATTTTCATACTTTACGTGTCGTCTATGATGGAAATAAGAGATCAGATGGCATTAAAGCATAACCCTTCATGGGCATATTAGATTAGATGGCATTAAAGCTAAACCCTTCTTGAATATATGCATATACAGCAATATTAAAGTTTGAATGCTAATGCTAACTTGCTAATGCTATCTATCTAATGCTAGTGCTAATATCTGGTCATTTTCATACTGTACGTGTACTCTATTATGGATATAAGAAATCAAATGGCATTAAAGCATAACCCTTCATTGGCATATTAGATTAAATGTCATTAAAGCTTCACCCTTCTTGTATACATGTAAGTACTGCAATGTTTATCTTTGAATGCTATTTCTAACTTGCTAATACTAGCGTTCTAATGCTAATGCTAATATCTGGTCATTTTCATACTGTACGTGTCATCTATGATGGATATAAGAGATCAGATGGCATAAAAGCATAACCCTTCATGGGAATATCTGATTAGATAGCATTAAAGCGTAACCCTTCTTGTATACATGCAAGTACAGCAAGTTTAAGGTTGAATGCTAATGCCAACTTGTTAATGCTAGAGATCTAATGCTAGTGCTAATATCTGGTCATTTTCATACTGTAGGTGTCCTCTATGATGGATATAAGAGATCAGATGGCATAAAAGCATAACCCTTCATGGGAATATCAGATTAGATAGCATTAAAGCGTAACCCTTCTTGTATACATGCAAGTACAGCAAGTTTATGCTTGAATGCTAATGCTAACTTGTTAATGCTAGCGATCTAATGCTAGTGCTAATATCTGGTAATTTTCATACTGTACGTTTCCACTATGATGGAAATAAGAGAACAGATGGCATTAAAGCATAACCCTTCTTTTATATATGCAAATACAGCAATGTAAAAGTTTGAATCCTAATGCTAACTTGCTAATGCTAACGATCTAATGCTAGTGCTAATATCAGGTCATTTTCATACTTTACGTGTCCTCTATGATGGATATAAGAGATCAGATGGCATTAAAGCATAACCCTTCATGGGAATATCAGATTAGATGGCCTTAAAGCTTAACCCTTCTTGTATACACGCAAGTACAGTAAGTTAAATTTTGAATGCTAATCCTAACTTGCTAATGCTAGCGATCTAAAGCTAGTGCTAATTTCTGGTCATTTTCATACTGTGTGTGTCCTTTATGATGGAAATAATTGATCCGATGGCATAAAAGCATAACCCTTCATGTGAATATTAGATTAGATGTCATTAAAGATTGACCCTTCTTGTTTTCACGCAAGTACTGCAATGTTCAAGTTTGAATGCTTATGCTAACTTTCTAATGCTAGCGATCTAATGCTAGTGCTAATATCTGGTCATTTTCATACTGTACGTGTCCTTTATGATGGATATAAGAGATCAGATGGCATTAAAGCATAACCCTTCATGGGAATATCAGATTAGATGTCATTAAAGCTCAACCCTTCTTGTATACATGCAAGTTTAAGTTTGAATGCTAATGCTAACTTGCTTATGCTAGCGATCTAATGCCAGTGCTAATATCTGGTCACTTTCATACTGTTCGTGTCCTCTATGATGAAAATAAGAGATCAGATGGGATTAAAGCATCACGTTTCATGGGATTATGAGATTAGATGGCATTAAAGCTGAACCCTTCTTGTATACATGAAAGTATAGCAAGTTTAAGGTTGAATGCTAATGCTAACTTGCTAATGCTAGCGATCTAATGCTAGTGCTAATATCTGGTGATTTTCATACTGTACGTGTACTCTATGATGGAAATAAGAGATCAGATGGCATTAAAGCATAACCATTCTTGTATATGTGCAAATACAGCAATGTAAATGTTTGAATGCTAATGCTAACTTCCTAATGCTAGCGATCTAATGCCAGTGCTAATATCTGGTCACTTTAACACTGTACGTGTCCTCTATAATGAAAATAAGAGATCAGATGCGATTAAAGCATCACCTTTTATGGGATTATGAGATTAGATGGCATTAAAGCTGAACCCTTCTTGTATACATGCAAGTACAGCAAGTTTAAGTTTGAATGCTAATGCTAACTTGCTAATGCTAGCGATCTAATGCTAGTGCTAATATCTGGTGATTTTTTTATACTGTACGCAGGTACTCTATGATGGAAATAAGAGATCAGATGGCATTAAAAGCATAACCCTTCTTGTATATATGCAAATACAGCAATGTTAAAGTTTGAATGCTAATGCTAACTTGCTAATGCTAGCGATCTAATGCTAGTGCTAATATCTGGTCATTTTCATACTGTACGTGTCCTCTATGATGAAAATAAGAGAACAGATGGCAATAAAGCATAACCCTTCTTGTATATATGCAAATACAGCTATGTAAAAGTTTGAATGCTAATGCTAACTTGCTAATGCTAACGATCTAATGCTAGTGCTAATATCAGGTCATTTTCATACTGTACGTGTCCTCTATGATGGAAATAAGAAATCGTATGGCATTAAAGCATAACCCTTCATCGGCATAATAGATTAAATGTCATTAAAGCTTCACCCTTCTTGTATACATGCAAGTACTTCAATGTTTAAGTCTGAATGCTAAATCTAACTTGCTAATACTAGCGTTCTAATGCTAGTGCTAATATCTGGTCATTTTCATACTGTACTTGTCATCTATGATGGATATAAGAGATCAGATTGCATTAAAGCATATCCGTTCATGGGAATATCATATTAGATGGCATTAAAGCTTAACGCTTCTTGTATACATGCAAGTACAGCAAGTTTAAGGTTTAATGCTAATGCTAACTTGTTAATGCTAGCGATCTATTGCTAGTGCTAACATCTGGTCATTTTTAATACTGTACGTGTCCTCTATGATGGAAATAAGAGATCAGATGGCATTAAAGCATAACCCTTCTTGTATATATGCAAATACAGCAATGTAAAAGTTTGAATGCTAATGCTAACTTGCTAATGCTAACGATCTAATGCTAGTGCTAACATCTGGTCATTTTCATACTGTACGTGTCCTCTATGATGGAAATAAGAGATCAGATGGCATTAAAGCATAACCCTTCTTGTATATATGCAAATACAGCAATGTAAAAGTTTGAATGCTAATGCTAACTTGCTAATGCTAACGATCTAATGCTAGTGCTAATATCAACTCATTTTCATACTGTACGTGTCCTCTATGATGGATACAAGAGATCAGATTGCATTAAAGCATAACCCTTCATGGGAATATCAGATTAGATGGCATTAAAGCTTAACCCTTCTTGTACACATGCAAGTACAGCAAGTTTAAGTTTGAATGCTAATGCTAACTTGCTTATGCTAGCGATCTAATGCCAGTGCTAAAATCTGGTCACTTTCATACTGTACGTGTCCTCTATGATGAAAATAAGAGATCAGATGGGATTAAAGCATCACGTTTCATGGGATTATGAGATTAGATGGCATTAAAGCTGAACCCTTCTTGTATACATGCAAGTACATTAAGTTTAAGTTTGAATGCAAATGCTAACTTGCTAATGCTAGCGATCTAATGCCAGTGTTGACATCTGGTCATTTTCATACTGTATGTGTCCTCGATGAAGAGAATAAGAGATCAGATGGCATTAAAGCATATCCCTTCATGGGCATATTACATTAGATGGCATTAAAGTTTCCCACTTCTTGTATACATGCAAGTTCTACAATGTTTAAGTTTGAATGCTAATGCTAACTTGCATATGCTAGCGATCTAATGCTTGTGCTAATATCTGGTCATTTTCATACTGTACGTGTCGTCTATGATGGATATAAGAGATCAGATGGCATTAGCATAACCCTTCCTGGGAATATCAGATTAGAAGGCATTAAAGCTTAACCCTTGTCTACATGCAAGTACAGCAAGTTTAAGGTTGAATGCTAATGCTAACTTGCTAATGCTAGCGATCTAATGCTAGTGCTAATATCTGGTCACTTTCATACTGTACGTGTCCTCTATGATGGAAATAAGAGATCAAATGGCATTAAAGCATCACCAATCATGGGATTATGAGATCAGAAGGCATCAAAAAGCTTAACCCTTCTTTATACACCCAAATACAGCAATGTAAAAGTTTGGATGCTATTGCTCACTTGCTAATGCTAGCGATCTAATGCTAGTGCTAATATCTGGTCACTTTCATACTGTACGTGTCCTTTATGATGGAAATCAGAGATCAAATGGCATTAAAGCATAACCCTTCTTTTATATATGCAAATACAGCAATGTAAAAGTTTGAATGCTAATGCTAACTTGCTAATGCTAACGATCTAATGCTAGTGCTAATATCAGCTCATTTTCATACTGTACGTGTCCTCTATAATGGAAATAAGAGAACAGATGGCATTAATGCATAACCCTTCTTGTATATATGCAAATACAGCAATCTCAAAGTTTGAATGCTAATGCTAACTTGCTAATGCTAACGATCTAATGCTAGTGCTAATATCAGGTCATTTTCATACTGTACATGTCCTCATTGATGGATATAAGAGATCAGATGGCATTAAAGCATAACCCCTCATGGGAATATCAGATTAGATGGCATTAAAGCTTAACCCTTCTTGTATACATGCAAGTACAGTAAGTTAAAGTTTGAATGCTAATCCTAACTTGCTAATGCTAGCGATCTAATGCTAGTGCTAATTTCTGGTCATTTTCATACTGTATGTGTCCTTTATGATGGAAATAAGAAATCCGATGGCATTAAAGCATAACCCTTCATGGGCATATTAGATTAGATGGCATTAAAGATTTACCCTTCTTGAATACACGGAAGTACTGCAATGTTTAAGTTTGAATGCTAATGCTAACTTTCTAATGCTAGCGATCTAATGCTAGTGCTAATATCTGGTCATTTTCATACTGTACGTGTCCTCTATGATGTATATAAGAGATCAGATGCTATTGAAGCATAACCCTTCATGGGAATATCAGATTAGATGGCATTAAAGCTGAACCCTTCTTGTATACATGCAAGTACAGCAAGTTTAAGTTTGAATGCTAATGCTAACATGCTTATGCTAGCGATCTAATGCCAGTGCTAATATCTGCTCATTTTCATACTGTAGGTGTCCTCTATGATGGATATAAAGATCAGATGGCATAAAAGCATAACCCTTCATGGGAATATCAGATTAGATAGCATTAAAAGCGTAACCCTTCTTTGTATACATGCAAGTACAGCAAGTTTAAGGTTGAATGCTAATGCTAACTTGTTAATGCTAGCGATCTAATGCTAGTGCTAATATCTGGTCATTTTCATACTGTACATGTCCTCTATGATGGAAATAAGAGATCAGATGACATTAAAGCATAACCCTTCATGGGCATATTAGATTAGATGGCATTAAAGCTTCACCCTTCTTGTATACATGCAAGTTCTACAATGTTTAAGTTTGAATGCTAATGCTAACTTGCTTATGCTAGCGATCTAATGCTAGTGCTAATATCTGGTCATTTTCATACAGTATGTGTCGTCTATGATGGATATAAGAGATCAAATGGAATTAAAGCATAACCCTTCCTGGGAATATCAGATTAGAAGGCATTAAAGCTTAACACTTGTCTACATGCAAGTACAGCAAGTTTAAGGTTGAATGCTAATGCTAACTTGCTAATGCTAGCGATCTAATGCTAGTGCTAATATCTGGTCATTTTCAAACTGTACGTGTCTCTATAATGGAAATAAGAAATCAGATGGCATCAAAGCATATCCTTCCTGGGAATATCAGATTAAATGGCATTAAAGCAACCCTTGTCTACATGCAAGTACAGCAAGTTTAAGGTTGAATGCTAATGCTAACTTGCTAATGCTAGCGATCTAATGCTCGTGCTAATATCTGGTCACTTTCATACTGTACGTGTCCTCTATGATGGAAATAAAGATCAAATGGCATTAAAGCATAACCATTCATGGGATTATGAGATCAGAAGGCATTACAGCTTAACCCTGCTTTATACACGCAAATACAGCAATGTTAAAGTTTGGATGCTATTGCTTACTTGCTAATGCTAGCGATCTAATGCTAGTGCTAATATCTGGTCACTTTCATACTGTGCGTGTCCTCTTGATGGAAATAAGAGATCAAATGGCATTAAAGCATCACCATTCATGGGATTATAAGATCAGAAGGAATTAATACTTAACCCTTCTTGTATACATGCAAGTACAGTAAGTTTAAGTTTGAATGCTAATGCTAACTTGGTAATGCTAGCGATCTAATGGTAGTGCGGATATCTAGTCATTTTCATACTGTACGTGTCGTCTATGATGGAAATAAGAGATCAGATGGCATTAAAGCATAACCCTTCATGGGCATATTAGATGAGATGGCATTAAAGCTTAACCCTTCTTGTATATATGCAAATACAGCAATGTTAAAGTTTGAATGCTAATACTATCTTGCTAATGCTAGCGTTCTAATGCTAGTGCTAATATCTGGTCATTTCATACTGTATGTGTCCTCTATGATGGAAATAAGAGATCAGATTGCATTAAAAGCATAACCCTTCTTGTATATATGCAAATACAGCAATGTAAAAGTTTGAATGCTAATGCTAACTTGCTAATGCTAACGATCTAATGCTAGTGCTAATATCTGGTCACTTTCATACTGTACATTGTACTCCATGATGGAAATAAAGAGATCAAATGGCATTAAAGCATCACCATTCATGGGATTATGAGATCAGAAGGCATTAAAGCTTAACCCTTCTTTATACACGCACATACAGCAATGTTAAAGTTTGGATGCTATTGCTAACTTGCTAATGCTTGCGATCTAATGCTAGTGCTAATATCTGGTCATTTTCTTACATGTCGTGTCCTCTATGATGGAAATAAGAGATCAGATGGCATTAAAAGCATATCCTTCATGGGACTATCAGATTAGATGGCATTAAAGCTTAACCCTTCTTGTATACATGAAAGTACAGCAAGTTTAAGGTTGAATCCTCATGATAACTTGCTAATGCTTGCGATCTAATGCTAGTGCGGATATCTGTTCATTTTCATACTTTACGTGTCGTCTATGATGGAAATAAGAGATCAGATGGCATTAAAGCATAACCCTTCATGGGCATATTAGATTAGATGGCATTAAAAGCTAAACCCTTCTTGAATATATGCATATACAGCAATATTAAAAGTTTGAATGCTAATGCTAACTTGCTAATGCTATCTATCTAATGCTAGTGCTAATATCTGGTCATTTTCATACTGTATACGTGTACTCTATTATGGATATAAGAAATCAAATGGCATTAAAGCATAACCCTTCATTGGCATATTAGATTAAATGTCATTAAAGCTTCACCCTTCTTGTATACATGTAAGTACTGCAATGTTTAACTTTGAATGCTAATTCTAACTTGCTAATACTAGCGTTCTAATGCTAATGCTAATATCTGGTCATTTTCATACTGTACGTGTCATCTATGATGGATATAAGAGATCAGATGGCATAAAAGCATAACCCTTCATGGGAATATCAGATTAGATAGCATTAAAGCGTAACCCTTCTTGTATACATGCAAGTACAGCAAGTTTAAGGTTGAATGCTAATGCCAACTTGTTAATGCTAGCGATCTAATGCTAGTGCTAATATCTGGTCATTTTCATACTGTAGGTGTCCTCTATGATGGATATAAGAGATCAGATGGCATAAAAGCATAACCCTTCATGGGAATATCAGATTAGATAGCATTAAAGCGTAACCCTTCTTGTATACATGCAAGTACAGCAAGTTTATGGTTGAATGCTAATGCTAACTTGTTAATGCTAGCGATCTAATGCTAGTGCTAATATCTGGTAATTTTCACACTGTACGTTTCCTCTATGATGGAAATAAGAGAACAGATGGCATTAAAGCATAACCCTTCTTTTATATATGCAAATACAGCAATGTAAAAGTTTGAATCCTAATGCTAACTTGCTAATGCTAACGATCTAATGCTAGTGCTAATATCAGGTCATTTTCATACTTTACGTGTCCTCTATGATGGATATAAGAGATCAGATGGCATTAAAGCATAACCCTTCATGGGAATATCAGATTAGATGGCCTTAAAAGCTTAACCTTCTTGTATACGCAAAGTACAGTAAGTTAAATTTTGAATGCTAATCTAACTTGCTAATGCTAGCGATCTAATGCTAGTGCTAATTTCTGGTCATTTTCATACTGTGTGTGTCCTTTATGATGGAAATAATTGATCCGATGGTATAAAAGCATAACCCTTCATGTGAATATTAGATTAGATGTCATTAAAGATTGACCCTTCTTGTTTTCACGCAAGTACTGCAATGTTCAAGTTTGAATGCTTATGCTCACTTTCTAATGCTAGCGATCTAATGCTAGTGCTAATATCTGGTCATTTTCATACTGTACGTGTCCTTTATGATGGATATAAGAGATCAGATGGCATTAAAGCATAACCCTTCATGGGAATATCAGATTAGATGGCATTAAAGCTCAACCCTTCTTGTATACATGCAAGTTTAAGTTTGAATGCTAATGCTAACTTGCTTATGCTAGCGATCTAATGCCAGTGCTAATATCTGGTCACTTTCATACTGTTCGTGTCCTCTATGATGAAAATAAGAGATCAGATGGGATTAAAGCATCACGTTTCATGGGATTATGAGATTAGATGGCATTAAAGCTGAACCCTTCTTGTATACATGAAAGTACAGCAAGTTTAAGGTTGAATGCTAATGCTAACTTGCTAATGCTAGCGATCTAATGCTAGTGCTAATATCTGGTGATTTTCATACTGTACGTGTACTCTATGATGGAAATAAGAGATCAGATGGCATTAAAGCATAACCATTCTTGTATATGTGCAAATACAGCAATGTAAATGTTTGAATGCTAATGCTAACTTCCTAATGCTAGCGATCTAATGCCAGTGCTAATATCTGGTCACTTTAACACTGTACGTGTCCTCTATAATGAAAATAAGAGATCGAATCTCGATTAAAGCATCACCTTTTATGGGATTATGAGATTAGATGGCATTAAAGCTGAACCCTTCTTGTATACATGCAAGTACAGCAAGTTTAAGTTTGAATGCTAATGCTAACTTGCTAATGCTAGCGATCTAATGCTAGTGCTAATATCTGGTGATTTTCATACTGTACGTGTACTCTATGATGGAAATAAGAGATCAGATGGCATTAAAGCATAACCCTTCTTGTATATATGCAAATACAGCAATGTTAAAGTTTGAATGCTAATGCTAACTTGCTAATGCTAGCGATCTAATGCTAGTGCTAATATCTGGTCATTTTCATACTGTACGTGTCCTCTATGATGAAAATAAGAGAACAGATGGCAATAAAGCATAACCCTTCTTGTATATATGCAAATACAGCTATGTAAAAGTTTGAATGCTAATGCTAACTTGCTAATGCTAACGATCTAATGCTAGTGCTAATATCAGGTCATTTTCATGCTATGCATTGTCCTCTATGATGGAAATAAGAAATAATTATGGCATTAAAAGCATAACCCTTCATCGGCATAATAGATTAAATGTCATTAAAAGCTTCACCCTTCTTGTATACATGCAAGTACTTCAATGTTTTAAGTCTGAATGCTAAATCTAACTTACTTATACTAGCGTTCTAATGCTAGTGCTAATATCTGGTCATTTTCATACTGTACTTGTCATCTATGATGGATATAAGAGATCAGATTGCATTAAAGCATATCCGTTCATGGGAATATCATATTAGATGGCATTAAAGCTTAACGCTTCTTGTATACATGCAAGTACAGCAAGTTTAGGTTTAATGCTAATGCTAACTTGTTAATGCTAGCGATCTATTGCTAGTGCTAACATCTGGTCATTTTAATACTATGCGTGTCCTCTATGATGGAAATAAGAGATCAGATGGCATTAAAAGCATAACCCTTCTTGTATATATGCAAATACAGCAATGTAAAAGTTTGAATGCTAATGCTAACTTGCTAATGCTAACGATCTAATGCTAGTGCTAACATCTGGTCATTTTCTATACTGTACGTGTCTCTATGATGGAAATAAAGAGATCAGATGGCATTAAAGCATAACCCTTCTTGTATATATGCAAATACAGCAATGTAAAAGTTTGAATGCTAATGCTAACTTGCTAATGCTAACGATCTAATGCTAGTGCTAATATCAGCTCATTTTCATACTGTACGTGTCCTCTATGATGGATACAAGAGATCAGATTGCATTAAAGCATAACCCTTCATGGGAATATCAGATTAGATGGCATTAAAGCTTAACCCTTCTTGTACACATGCAAGTACAGCAAGTTTAAGTTTGAATGCTAATGCTAACTTGCTTATGCTAGCGATCTAATGCCAGTGCTAAAATCTGGTCACTTTCATACTGTACGTGTCCTCTATGATGAAAATAAGAGATCAGATGGGATTAAAGCATCACGTTTCATGGGATTATGAGATTAGATGGCATTAAAGCTGAACCCTTCTTGTATACATGCAAGTACATTAAGTTTAACTTTGAATGCAAATGCTAACTTGCTAATGCTAGCGATCTAATGCTAGTGTTGACATCTGGTCATTTTCATACTGTATGTGTCCTCGATGATGAGAATAAGAGATCAGATGGCATTAAAGCATATCCCTTCATGGGCATATTACATTAGATGTCATTAAAGTTTCCCACTTCTTGTATACATGCAAGTTCTACAATGTTTAAGTTTGAATGCTAATGCTAACTTGCTTATGCTAGCGATCTAATGCTTGTGCTAATATCTGGTCATTTTCATACTGTACGTGTCGTCTATGATGGATATAAGAGATCAGATGGCATTAGCATAACCCTTCCTGGGAATATCAGATTAGAAGGCATTAAAGCTTAACCCTTGTCTACATGCAAGTACAGCAAGTTTAAGGTTGAATGCTAATGCTAACTTGCTAATGCTAGCGATCTAATGCTAGTGCTAATATCTGGTCACTTTCATACTGTACGTGTCCTCTATGATGGAAATAAGAGATCAAATGGCATTAAAGCATCACCAATCATGGGAT
The DNA here is from genome assembly GCA_029692085.1 of Gymnothorax javanicus. Classification (NCBI taxonomy): domain Eukaryota; kingdom Metazoa; phylum Chordata; class Actinopteri; order Anguilliformes; family Muraenidae; genus Gymnothorax; species Gymnothorax javanicus. The sequence goes on along the minus strand of CM056200.1, from coordinate 35,942,950 downwards.
TATGAGATCAGAAGGCATCAAAGCTTAACCCTTCTTTATACACCCAAATACAGCAATGTAAAAGTTTGGATGCTATTGCTCACTTGCTAATGCTAGCGATCTAATGCTAGTGCTAATATCTGGTCACTTTCATACTGTACGTGTCCTCTATGATGGAAATCAGAGATCAAATGGCATTAAAGCATAACCCTTCTTTTATATATGCAAATACAGCAATGTAAAAGTTTGAATGCTAATGCTAACTTGCTAATGCTAACGATCTAATGCTAGTGCTAATATCAGCTCATTTTCATACTGTACGTGTCCTCTATAATGGAAATTAGAGAACAGATGGCATTAATGCATAACCCTTCTTGTATATATGCAAATACAGCAATGTAAAAGTTTGAATGCTAATGCTAACTTGCTAATGCTAACGATCTAATGCTAGTGCTAATATCAGGTCATTTTCATACTGTACATGTCCTCATTGATGTATATAAGAGATCAGATGGCATTAAAGCATAACTCCTCATGGGAATATCAGATTAGATGGCATTAAAGCTTAACCCTTCTTGTATACATGCAAGTACAGTAAGTTAAAGTATGAATGCTAATCCTAACTTGCTAATGCTAGCGATCTAATGCTAGTGCTAATTTCTGGTCATTTTCATACTGTATGTGTCCTTTATGATGGAAATAAGAAATCCGATGGCATTAAAGCATAACCCTTCATGGGCATATTAGATTAGATGGCATTAAAGATTTACCCTTCTTGAATACACAGAAGTACTGCAATGTTTAAGTTTGAATGCTAATGCTAACTTTCTAATGCTAGCGATCTAATGCTAGTGCTAATATCTGGTCATTTTCATACTGTACGTGTCCTCTATGATGTATATAAGAGATCAGATGCTATTGAAGCATAACCCTTCATGGGAATATCAGATTAGATGGCATTAAAGCTGAACCCTTCTTGTATACATGCAAGTACAGCAAGTTTAAGTTTGAATGCTAATACTAACATGCTTATGCTAGCGATCTAATGCCAGTGCTAATATCTGCTCATTTTCATACTGTAGGTGTCCTCTATGATGGATATAAGAGATCAGATGGCATAAAAGCATAACCCTTCATGGGAATATCAGATTAGATAGCATTAAAGCGTAACCCTTCTTGTATACATGCAAGTACAGCAAGTTTAAGCTTGAATGCTAATGCTAACTTGTTAATGCTAGCGATCTAATGCTAGTGCTAATATCTGGTCATTTTCATACTGTACATGTCCTCTATGATGGAAATAAGAGAACAGATGGCATTAAAGCATAACCCTTCTTTTATATATGCAAATACAGCAATGTAAAAGTTTGAATCCTAGTGCTAACTTGCTAATGCTAACGATCTAATGCTAGTGCTAATATCAGGTCATTTTCATACTGTACGTGTCCTCTATGATGGATATAAGAGATCAGATGGCATTAAAGCATAACCCTTCATGGGAATATCAGATTAGATGGCATTAAAGCTTAACCCTTCTTGTACACATGCAGGTACAGCAAGTTTAAGTTTGAATGCTAATGCTAACTTGTTTATGCTAGCGATCTAATGCCAGTGCTAAAATCTGGTCACTTTCATACTGTACGTGTCCTCTATGATGAAAATAAGAGATCAGATGGCATTAAAAGCATCACGTTTCATGGGATTATGAGATTAGATGGCATTAAAGCTGAACCCTTCTTGTATACATGCAAGTACAGTAAGTTTAAGTTTGAATGCAAATGCTAACTTGCTAATGCTAGCGATCTAATGCTAGTGTTGACATCTGGTCATTTTCATACTGTATGTGTCCTCGATGATGGAAATAAGAATCAGATGGCATTAAAGCATATCCTTCATGGGCATATTACATTAGATGGCATTAAAGTTTCCCACTTCTTGTATACATGCAAGTTCTACAATGTTTAAGTTTGAATGCTAATGCTAACTTGCTTATGCTAGCGATCTAATGCTAGTGCTAATATCTGGTCATTTTCATACTGTACGTGTCGTCTATGATGGATATAAGAGATCAGATGGCATTAGCATAACCCTTCCTGGGAATATCAGATTAGAAGGCATTAAAGCTTAACCCTTGTCTACATGCAAGTTCAGCAAGTTTAAGGTTGAATGCTAATGCTAACTTGCTAATGCTAGCGATCTAATGCTAGTGCTAATATCTGGTGATTTTCATACTGTACGTGTACTCTATGATGGAAATAAGAGATCAGATGGCATTAAAGCATAACCCTTCTTGTATATATGCAAATACAGAAATGTTAAAGTTTGAATGCTAATGCTAACTTGCTAATGCTACCGATCTAATGCTAGTGCTAATATCTGGTCATTTTCATACTGTACGTGTCCTCTATGATCGATATAAGAGATCAGATGGCATTAAAGCATAACCCTTCATGGGAATATCAGATTAGATGGCATGAAAGCTTTACCCTTCTTGTATACATGCAAGTACAGTAAGTTTAAGTTTGAATGCTAATGCTAACTTTCTAATGCTAGCGATCTAATGCTAGTGCTAATATCTGGTCATTTTCATACTGTAATGTGTCTCTATGATGGAAATAAGAGAACAGATGGCAATAAAAGCATAACCCTTCTTGTATATATGCAAATACAGCTATGTAAAAGTTTGAATGCTAATGCTAACTTGCTAATGCTAACGATCTAATGCTAGTGCTAATATCAGGTCATTTTTCATACTGTATGTCCTCTATGATGGAAATAAGAAATCGTATGGCATTAAAGCATAACCCTTCATCGGCATAATAGATTAAATGTCATTAAAGCTTCACCCTTCTTGTATACATGCAAGTACTTCAATGTTTAAGTTTGAATGCTAATTCTAACTTGCTAATACTAGCGTTCTAATGCTAGTGCTAATATCTGGTCATTTTCATACTGTACTTGTCATCTATGATGGATATAAGAGATCAGATTGCATTAAAAGCATATCCGTTCATGGGAATATCATATTAGATGGCATTAAAGCTTAACGCTTCTTGTATACATGCAAGTACAGCAAGTTTAAGGTTTAATGCTAATGCTAACTTGTTAATGCTAGCCATCTAATGCTAGTGCTAACATCTGGTCATTTTCATACTGTACGTGTCCTCTATGATGGAAATAAGAGATCAGATGGCATTAAAAGCATAACCCTTCTTGTATATATGCAAATACAGCAATGTAAAAGTTTGAATGCTAATGCTAACTTGCTAATGCTAACGATCTAATGCTAGTGCTAATATCAGCTCATTTTCATACTGTAACGTGTCCTCTATGATGGATACAAGAGATCAGATTGCATTAAAGCATAATCCTTCATGGGAATATCAGATTAGATGGCATTAAGCTTAACCCTTCTTGTATACATGCAAGTACAGTAAGTTAAAGTTTGAATGCTAATGCTAACTTGCTAATGCTAGCGATCTAATGCTAGTGCTAATTTCTGTTCATTTTCATACTGTATGTGCCCTTTTTATGATGGAAATAAGAGATCAGATGTCATTAAAAGCATAACCCTTCTTGTATATATGCAAATACAGCAATGTAAAAAGTTTGAATGCTAATGCTAACTTCCTAATGCTAGCGATCTAATGCCAGTGCTAATATCTGGTCATTTTAACACTGTACGTGTCCTCTAAGATGAAAATAAGAGATCAGATGCGATTAAAGCATCACCTTTTATGGGATTATGAGATTAGATGGCATTAAAGCTGAACCCTTCTTGTATACATGCAAGTACAGTAAGTTTAAGTTTGAATTCTAATGCTAACTTGCTAATGCTAGCGATCTAATGCTAGTGTTGACATCTGGTCATTTTCATACTGTACTTGTCCTCGATGATGGAAACAAGAGATCAGATGGCATTTAAGCATATCCCTTCATGGGCATATTAGATTAGATGTCATTAATGTTTCCCACTTCTTTTATACATGCAAGTACTACAATGTTTAAGTTTGAATGCTAATGCTAACTTACTTATGCTAGCGATCTAATGCTAGTTCTATTATCTGGTCATTTTCATACTCTACTTGTCGTCTATGATGGATATGAGAGGTCAGATGACATTAAAGCATAACCCTTCATGGGAATATCAGATTAGAAGGCATTAAAGCTTAACCCTTGTCTACATGCAAGTACAGCAAGTTTAAGTTTGAATGCTAATGCTAACTTGCTAATGCTAGCGATCTAATGCTAGTGCTAATTTCTGGTCACTTTCATAATGTACGTGTCATCTATGATGGATATAAGAGATCAGATGGCATTAAAGCATATCCCTTCATGGGAATATCAGTTTAGATGGCATTAAAGCTTAACCCTTCTTGTATACATGCAAGTACAGCAAGTTTAAGGTTGAATGCTAATGCCAACTTGTTAATGCTAGCGATCTAATGCTAGTGCTAATATCTGGTCATTTTCATACTGTAGGTGTCCTCTATGATGGATATAAGAGATCAGATGGCATAAAAGCATAACCCTTCATGGAAATATCAGATTACATGGCACTAAAGCTTAACCCTTCCTGTATACATGCAAGTACAGTAAGTTAAAGTTTGAATGCTAATGCTAACTTGCTAATGCTAGCGATCTAATGCTAGTGCTAATATCTGGTCACTTTCATACTGTACGTGTCCTATATGATGGAAATAAGAGATCAGATGGGATTAAAGCATCACCTTTTATGGGATTATGAGATTAGATGGCATTAAAGCTGAACCCTTCTTGTATACATGCAAGTACAGCAAGTTTAAGGTTGAATGCTAATGCTAACTTGCTAATGCTAGCGATCTAATGCTAGTGCTAATATCTGGTCACTTTCATACTGTACGTGTCCTATATGATGGAAATAAGAGATCAAATGGCATTAAAGCATAACCCTTCTTGTATATATGCAAATACAGCAATGTAAAAGTTTGAATGCTAATGCTAACTTGCTAATGCTAACGATCTAATGCTAGTGCTAATATCAGCTCATTTTCATACTGTACGTGTCCTCTATAATGGAAATAAGAGAACAGATGGCATTAATGCACAACCCTTCTTGTATACATGCAAGTACAGCAAGTTTAAGTTTGAATGCTAATGCTAACATGCTTATGCTAGCGATCTAATGCCAGTGCTAATATCTGCTCATTTTCATACTGTAGGTGTCCTTTATGATGGATATAAGAGATCAGATGGCATAAAAGCATAACCCTTCATGGGAATATCAGATTAGATAGCATTAAAAGCGTAACCCTTCTTGTATACATGCAAATTTTACAGCAAGTTTAAGGTTGAATGCTAATACTAACTTGTTAATGCTAGCGATCTAATGCTAGTGCTAATATCTGATCATTTTCATACTGTACATGTCCTCTATGATGGAAATAAGAGAACAGATGGCATTAAGCATAACCCTTCTTTTATATATGCAAATACAGCAATGTAAAAGTTTGAATCCTAAGTGCTAACTTGCTAATGCTAACGATCTAATGCTAGTGCTAATATCAGGTCATTTTCATACTGTATGTGTCTCTATGATGGATATAAGAGGATCAGATGGCATTAAGCATAACCCTTCATGGGAATATCAGATTAGATGGCATTAAAAGCTTAACCCTTCTTGTACACATGCAAGTACAGCAAGTTTAAGTTTGAATGCTAATGCTAACTTGCTTATGCTAGCGATCTAATGCCAGTGCTAAAATCTGGTCATTTTCATACTATGCGTGTCTCTATGATGAAAATAAGAGATCAGATGGGATTAAAGCATCACGTTTCATGGGATTATGAGATTAGATGGCATTAAGCTGAACCTTCCTGTATACATGCAAGTACAGTAAGTTTAAGTTTGAATGCAAATGCTAACTTGCTAATGCTAGCGATCTAATGCTAGTGTTGACATCTGGTCATTTTCATACTGTATGTGTCCTCGATGATGGAAATAAGAGATCAGATGGCATTAAAGCATATCCCTTCATGGGCATATTACATTAGATGGCATTAAAGTTTCCCACTTCTTGTATTCATGCAAGTTCTACAATGTTTAAGTTTGAATGCTAATGCTAACTTGCTTATGCTAGCGATCTAATGCTAGTGCTAATATCTGGTCATTTTCATACTGTACGTGTCGTCTATGATGGATATAAGAGATCAGATGGCATTAGCATAACCCTTCCTGGGAATATCAGATTAGAAGGCATTAAAGCTTAACCCTTGTCTACATGCAAGTTCAGCAAGTTTAAGGTTGAATGCTAATGCTAACTTGCTAATGCTAGCGATCTAATGCTAGTGCTAATATCTGGTGATTTTCATACTGTACGTGTACTCTGTGATGGAAATAAGAGATCAGATGGCATTAAAGCATAACCCTTCTTGTATATATGCAAATACAGCAATGTTAAAGTTTGAATGCTAATGCTAACTTGCTAATGCTAGCGATCTAATGCTAGTGCTAATATCTGGTCATTTTCATACTGTACGTGTCCTCTATGATCGATATAAGAGATCAGATGGCATTAAAGCATAACCCTTCATGGGAATATCAGATTAGATGGCATGAAAGCTTTACCCTTCTTGTATACATGCAAGTACAGTAAATTTAAGTTTGAATGCTAATGCTAACTTTCTAATGCTAGCGATCTAATGCTAGTGCTAATATCTGGTCATTTTTCATACTGTACGTGTCTCTATGATGGAAATAAGAGAACAGATGGCAATAAAGCATAACCCTTCTTGTATATATGCAAATACAGCTATGTAAAAGTTTGAATGCTAATGCTAACTTGCTAATGCTAACGATCTAATGCTAGTGCTAATATCAGGTCATTTTTCATACTGTACGTGTCTCTATGATGGAAATAAGAAATCGTATGGCATTAAAGCATAACCCTTCATCGGCATAATAGATTAAATGTCATTCAAGCTTCACCCTTCTTGTATTCATGCAAGTACTTCAATGTTTAAGTTTGAATGCTAATTCTAACTTGCTAATACTAGCGTTCTAATGCTAGTGCTAATATCTGGTCATTTTCATACTGTACTTGTCATCTATGATGGATATAAGAGATCAGATTGCATTAAAGCATATCCGTTCATGGGAATATCATATTAGATGGCATTAAAGCTTAACGCTTCTTGTATACATGCAAGTACAGCAAGTTTAAGGTTTAATGCTAATGCTAACTTGTTAATGCTAGCGATCTAATGCTAGTGCTAACATCTGGTCATTTTCATACTGTCGTGTCCTCTATGATGGAAATAAGAGATCAGATGGCATTAAAGCATAACCCTTCTTGTATATATGCAAATACATCAATGTAAAAAGTTTGAATGCTAATGCTAACTTGCTAATGCTAACGATCTAATGCTAGTGCTAATATCAGCTCATTTTCATACTATGCGTGTCCTCTATGATGGATACAAGAGATCAGATTGCATTAAAGCATAACCCTTCATGGGAATATCAGATTAGATGGCATTAAAGCTTAACCCTTCTTGTATACATGCAAGTACAGTAAGTTAAGTTTGAATGCTAATGCTAACTTGCTAATGCTAGCGATCTAATGCTAGTGCTAATTTCTGTTCATTTTCATACTGTATGTGCCCTTTATGATGGAAATAAGAGATCAGATGTCATTAAAGCATAACCCTTCTTGTATATATGCAAATACAGCAATGTAAAAGTTTGAATGCAAATGCTAACTTCCTAATGCTAGCGATCTAATGCCAGTGCTAATATCTGGTCATTTTAACACTGTCGTTTCCTCTATGATGAAAATAAGAGATCAGATGCGATTAAAGCATCACCTTTTATGGGATTATGAGATTAGATGGCATTAAAGCTGAACCCTTCTTGTATACATGCAAGTACAGTAAGTTTAAGTTTGAATTCTAATGCTAACTTGCTAATGCTAGCGATCTAATGCTAGTGTTGACATCTGGTCATTTTCATACTGTACTTGTCCTCGATGATGGAAACAAGAGATCAGATGGCATTTAAGCATATCCCTTCATGGGCATATTAGATTAGATGTCATTAAAGTTTTCCCAGTTCTTTTATACATGCAAGTACTACAATGTTTAAGTTTGAATGCTAATGCTAACTTACTTATGCTAGCGATCTTACTCTAGTTCTAATATCTGGTCATTTTCATACTCTACTTGTCGTCTATGATGGATATGAGAGGTCAGATGACATTAAAGCATAACCCTTCATGGGAATATCAGATTAGAAGGCATTAAAGCTTAACCCTTGTCTACATGCAAGTACAGCAAGTTTAAGTTTGAATGCTAATGCTAACTTGCTAATGCTAGCGATCTAATGCTAGTGCTAATTTCTGGTCATTTTTCATACTGTGCGTGTCATCTATGATGGATATAAGAGATCAGATGGCATTAAAGCATATCCTTCATGGGAATATCAGTTTAGATGGCATTAAAGCAACCCTTCTTGTATACATGCAAGTACAGCAAGTTTAAGGTTGAATGCTAATGCTAACTTTCTAATGCTAGCGATCTAATGCTAGTGCTAATATCTGGTCATTTTCATACTGTAATTGTGTCTATATGATGGAAATAAAGAGAACAGATGGCTATAAAGCATAACCCTTCTTGTATATATGCAAATACAGCTATGTAAAAGTTTGAATGCTAATGCTAACTTGCTAATGCTAACGATCTAATGCTAGTGCTAATATCAGGTCATTTTCATACTGTGCGTGTCTCTATGATGGAAATAAGAAATGGTATGGCATTAAAGCATAACCCTTCGTCGGCATAATAGATTAAATGTCATTAAAGCTTCACCCTTCTTGTATACATGCAAGTACTTCAATGTTTAAGTTTGAATGCTAATTCTAACTTGCTAATACTAGCGTTCTAATGCTAGTGCTAATATCTGGTCATTTTCATACTGTACTTGTCATCAATGATGGATATAAGAGATCAGATTGCATTAAAGCATATCCGTTCATGGGAATATCATATTAGATGGCATTAAAGCTTAACGCTTCTTGTATACATGCAAGTACAGCAAGTTTAAGGTTTAATGCTAATGCTAACTTGTTAATGCTAGTGATCTAATGCTAGTGCTAACATCTGGTCATTTTCATGCTGTACGTGTCCTCTATGATGGAAATAAGAGATCAGATGGCATTAAAGCATAACCCTTCTTGTATATATGCAAATACAGCAATGTAAAAGTTTGAATGCTAATGCTAACTTGCTAATGCTAACGATCTAATGCTAGTGCTAATATCAGCTCATTTTCATACTGTACGTGTCCTCTATAATGGAAATAAGAGAACAGATGGCATTAATGCATAACCCTTCTTGTATACATGCAAGTACAGCAAGTTTAAGTTTGAATGCTAATGCTAACATGCTTATGCTAGCGATCTAATGCCAGTGCTAATATCTGCTCATTTTCATACTGTAGGTGTCCTCTATGATGGATATAAGAGATCAGATGGCATAAAAGCATAACCCTTCATGGGAATATCAGATTAGATAGCATTAAAGCGTAACCCTTCTTGTATACATGCAAGTACAGCAAGTTTAAGGTTGAATGCTAATGCTAACTTGTTAATGCTAGCGATCTAATGCTAGTGCTAATATCTGGTCATTTTCATACTGTACGTGTCCTCTATGATGGAAATAAGAGAACAGATGGCATTAAAGCATAACCCTTCTTTTATATATGCAAATACAGCAATGTAAAAGTTTGAATCCTAGTGCTAACTTGCTAATGCTAACGATCTAATGCTAGTGCTAATATCAGGTCATTTTCATACTGTACGTATCCTCTATGATGGATATAAGAGATCAGATGGCATTAAAGCATAACCCTTCATGGGAATATCAGATTAGATGGCATTAAAGCTTAACCCTTCTTGTACACATGCAAGTACAGCAAGTTTAAGTTTGAATGCTAATGCTAACTTGCTTATGCTAGCGATCTAATGCCAGTGCTAAAATCTGGTCACTTTCATACTGTACGTGTCCTCTATGATGAAAATAAGAGATCAGATGGGATTAAAGCATCACGTTTCATGGGATTATGAGATTAGATGGCATTAAAGCTGAACCCTTCTTGTATACATGCAAGTACAGTAAGTTTAAGTTTGAATGCAAATGCTAACTTGCTAATGCTAGCGATCTAATTCTAGTGTTGACATCTGGTCATTTTCATACTGTATGTGTCCTCGATGATGGAAATAAGAGATCAGATGGCATTAAAGCATATCCCTTCATGGTCATATTACATTAGATGGCATTAAAGTTTCCCACTTCTTGTATACATGCAAGTTCTACAATGTTTAAGTTTGAATGCTAATGCTAACTTGCTTATGCTAGCGATCTAATGCTAGTGCTAATATCTGGTCATTTTCATACTGTACGTGTCGTCTATGATGGATATAAGAGATCAGATGGCATTAGCATAACCCTTCCTGGGAATATCAGATTAGAAGGCATTAAAGCTTAACCCTTGTCTACATGCAAGTTCAGCAAGTTTAAGGTTGAATGCTAATGCTAACTTGCTAATGCTAGCGATCTAATGCTAGTGCTAATATCTGGTGATTTTCATACTGTACGTGTACTCTATGATGGAAATAAGAGATCAGTTGGCATTAAAGCATAACCCTTCTTGTATATATGCAAATACAGCAATGTTAAAGTTTGAATGCTAATGCTAACTTGCTAATGCTAGCGATCTAATGCTAGTGCTAATATCTGGTCATTTTCATACTGTACGTGTCCTCTATGATCGATATAAGAGATCAGATGGCATTAAAGCATAACCCTTCATGGGAATATCAGATTAGATGGCATGAAAGCTTTACCCTTCTTGTATACATGCAAGTACAGTAAGTTTAAGTTTGAATGCTAATGCTAACTTTCTAATGCTAGCGATCTAATGCTAGTGCTAATATCTGGTCATTTTCATACTGTGCGTGTCTCTATGATGGAAATAAGAGAACAGATGGCAATAAAGCATAACCCTTCTTGTATATATGCAAATACAGCTATGTAAAAGTTTGAATGCTGATGCTAACTTGCTAATGCTAACGATCTAATGCTAGTGCTAATATCAGGTCATTTTCATACTGTACGTGTCCTCTATGATGGAAATAAGAGATCAGATGGCATTAAAAGCATATCACTTCATGGGAATATCAGATTAGATGGCATTAAAGCTTAACCCTTCTTGTATACATGAAAGTACAGCAAGTTTAAGGTTGAATGCTAATGACAACTTGCTAATGCTAGCGATCTAATGCTAGTGCGGATATCTGGTCATTTTCATACTTTACGTGTCGTCTATGATGGAAATAAGAGATCAGATGGCATTAAAGCATAACCCTTCATGGGCATATTAGATTAGATGGCATTAAAGCTAAACCCTTCTTGTATATATGCATATACAGCAATGTTAAAGTTTGAATGCTAATGCTAACTTGCTAATGCTATCTATCTAATGCTAGTGCTAATATCTGGTCATTTTCATACTGTACGTGTACTCTATTATGGATATAAGAAATCATATGGCATTAAAGCATAACCCTTCATGGGCATATTAGATTAAATGTCATTAAAGCTTCACCCTTCTTGTATACATGTAAGTACTACAATGTTTACCTTTGAATGCTTATTCTAACTTGCTAATACTAGCGTTCTAATGCTAATGCTAATATCTGGTCATTTTCATACTGTACGTGTCATCTATGATGGATATAAGAGATCAGATGGAATTATAGCATATCCCTTCATGGGAATATCAGATTAGATGGCATTAAAGCTTAACCCTTCTTGTATACATGCAAGTACAGCAAGTTTAAGTTTGAATGCTAATGCTAACTTGTTAATGCTAGCGATCTAATGCTAGTGCTAATATCTGGTCATTTTCATACTGTAGGTGTCCTCTATGATGGAAATAAGAGATCAGATGGCATTAAAGTATAACCCTTCTTTTATATATGCAAATACAGCAATGTAAAAGTTTGAATCCTAATGCTAACTTGCCAATGCTAACGATCTAATGCTAGTGTTAATATCAGGTCATTTTCATACTGTACATGTCCTCTATGATGGATATAAGAGATCAGATGGCATTAAAGCATAACCCTTCATGGGAATATCAGATTAGATGGCCTTAAAGCTTAACCCTTCTTGTATACATGCAAGTACAGTAAGTTATATTTTGAATGCTAATCCTAACTTGCTAATGCTAGCGATCTAATGCTAGTGCTAATTTCTGGTCATTTCCATACTGTATGTGTCCTTTATGATGGAAAGAAGAGATCCGATGGCATAAAAGCATTACCCTTCATGTGGATATTAGATTAGATGTCATTAAAGATTGACCCTTCTTGTATACACGCAAGTACTGCAATGTTCAAGTTTGAATGCTAATGCTAACTTTCTAATGCTAGCCATCTAATGCTAGTGATAATATCTGGTCATTTTCATACTGTACGTGTCCTCTATGATGGAAATAAGAGATCAGATGGCATTAAAGCATAACCCTTCATGGGAATATCAGATTAGATGTCATTAAAGCTTAACCCTTCTTGTATACATGCAAGTACAGCAAGTTTAAGTTTGAATGCTAATGCTAACTTGCTTATGCTAGCGATCTAATGCCAGTGCTAATATCTGGTCACTTTCATACTGTTCGTGTCCTCTATGATGAAAATAAGAGATCAGATGGGATTAAAGTATCACGTTTCATGGGATTATGAGATTAGATGGCATTAAAGCTGAACCCTTCTTGTATACATGCAAGTACAGTAAGTTTAAGTTTGAATGCTAATGCTAACTTTTTAATGCTAGCGATCTAATGCTAGTGCTAATATCTGGTCATTTTCATATTGTACGTGTCCTCTATGATGGATATAAGAGATCAGATGGCATTTAAGCATATCCCTTCATGGGCATATTACATTAGATGGCATTAAAGTTTCCCACTTCTTGTATACATGCAAGTTCTACAATGTTTAAGTTTGAATGCTAATGCTAACTTGCTAATGCTAGCGATCTAATGCTAGTGCTAATATCTGGTCATTTTCATACTGTACGTGTCGTCTATGATGGATATAAGAGATCAGATGGCATTAGCATAACCCTTCCTGGGAATATCAGATTAGATGGCATTAAAGCTTAACCCTTCTTGTTTACATGCAAGTAAAGCAAGTTTAAGGTTGAATGCTAATGCCAACTTGTTAATGCTAGCGATCTAATGCTAGTGCTAATATCTGGTCATTTTCATACTGTAAGTGTCATCTATGATGGATATTAGAGATCAGATGGCATTAAAGCATATCCCTTCATGGGAATATCAGATTAGATGGCATTAAAGCTTAACCCTTCTTGTATACATGCAAGTACAGTAAATTTAAGTTTGAATGCTAATGCTAACTTGATAATGCTAGCGATCTAATGCTAGTGCTAATATCTGGTCATTTTCATACTGTATGTGTCCTCTATAATGGAAATCAGAGATCAGATGACATTAAAGCATAACCCTTCATGGGCATATTAGATTAGAAGGCATTAAAGCTTCACCCTTCTTGTATACATGCAAGTACAGCAAGTTTAAGTTTGAATGCTAATGCTAACTTGTTAATGCTAGCGATCTAATGCTAGTGCTAATATCTGGTCATTTTCATACTGTAGGTGTCCTCTATGATGGAAGTAAGAGAACAGATGGCATTAAAGCATAACCCTTCTTTTATATATGCAAATACAGCAATGTAAAAGTTTGAATCCTAATGCTAACTTGCCAATGCTAACGATCTAATGCTAGTGCTAATATCAGGTCATTTTCATACTGTACATGTCCTCTATGATGGATATAAGAGATCAGATGGCATTAAAGCATAACCCTTCATGGGAATATCAGATTAGATGGCCTTAAAGCTTAACCCTTCTTGTATACATGCAAGTACATGTTAAATTTTGAATGCTAATGCTAACTTGCTAATGCTAGCGATCTAATGCTAGTGCTAATTTCTGGTCATTTCCATACTGTATGTGTCCTTTATGATGGAAATAAGATATCCGATGGCATAAAAGCATTACCCTTCATGTGCATATTAGATTAGATGTCATTAAAGATTGACCCTTCTTGTATACATGCAAGTACTGCAATGTTCAAGTTTGAATGCTAATGCTAACTTTCTAATGCTAGCGATCTAATGCTAGTGCTAATATCTGGTCATTTTCATACTGTACGTGTCCTCTATGATGGATATAAGAGATCAGATGGCATTTAAGCATATCCCTTCATGGGCATATTACATTAGATGGCATTAAAGTTTCCCACTTCTTGTATACATGCAAGTTCTACAATGTTTAAGTTTGAATGCTAATGCTAACTTGCTTATGCTAGCGATCTAATGCTAGTGCTAATATCTGGTCATTTTCATACTGTACGTGTCGTCTATGATGGATATAAGAGATCAGATGGCATTAGCATAACCCTTCCTGGGAATATCAGATTAGATGGCATTAAAGCTTAACCCTTCTTGTATACATGCAAGTAAAGCAAGTTTAAGGTTGAATGCTAATGCCAACTTGTTAATGCTAGCGATCTAATGCTAGTGCTAATATCTGGTCATTTTCATACTGTACGTGTCATCTATGATGGATATAAGAGATCAGATGGCATTAAAGCATATACCTTCATGGGAATATCAGATTAGATGGCATTAAAGCTTAACCCTTCTTGTATACATGCAAGTACAGTAAATTTAAGTTTGAATGCTAATGCTAACTTGATAATGCTAGCGATCTAATGCTAGTGCTAATATCTGGTCACTTTCATACTGTACGTGTCCTCTTTGATGGAAATAAGAGATCAAATGGCATTAAAGCATCACCATTCATGGGATTATGAGATCAGAAGGCATTAATGCTTAACCCTTCTTGTATACATGCAAGTACAGCAAGTTTAAGTTTGAATGCTAATGCTAACTTGCTAATGCTAGCGATCTAATGGTAGTGCGGATATCTAGTCATTTTCATACTGTACGTGTCGTCTATGATGGAAATAAGAGATCAGATGGCATTAAAGCATAACCCTTCTTGTATATATGCAAATACAGCAATGTTAAAGTTTGAATGCTAATACTATCTTGCTAATGCTAGCGTTCTAATGCTAGTGCTAATATCTGGTCATTTTCATACTGTATGTGTCCTCTATGATGGAAATAAGAGATCAGATGGCATTAAAGCATAACCCTTCTTGTATATTTGCAAATACAGCAATGTAAAAGTTTGAATGCTAATGCTAACTTGCTAATGCTAACGATCTAATGCTAGTGCTAATATCTGGTCACTTTCATACTGTACGTGTCCTCCATGATAGAAATAAGACATCAAATGGCATTAAAGCATCACCATTCAAGGGATTATGAGATCAGATGTCATTAAAGCATAACACTTCATGGGAATATCAGATTAGATCTCATTAAAGCTTAACCCTTCTTGTATACATGCAAGTACAGTAAGTTTAAGTTTGAATGCTAATGCTAACTTGCTAATGCTAGCGATCTAATGCTAGTGCTAATATCTGGTCATTTTCCTACTGTATGTGTCCTCTATAATGGAAATAAGAGATCAGATGACATTAAAGCATAACCCTTCATGGGCATATTAGATTAGATGGCATTAAAGCTTCACCCTTCTTGTATACATGCAAGTTCAACAATGTTTAAGTTTGAATGCTAATGCTAACTTGTTTATGCTAGCGATCTAATGCTAGTTCTAATATCTGGTCATTTTCATACTGTACGTGTCGTCTATGATGGATATAAGAGATCAGATGGAATTAAAGCATAACCCTTCCTGGGAATATCAGATTAAAAGGCATTAAAGCTTAACACTTGTCTACATGCAAGTACAGCAAGTTTAAGGTTGAATGCTAATGCTAACTTGATAATGCTAGCGATCTAATGCTAGTGCTAATATCTGGGCATTTTCATACTGTACGTGTCCTCTATAATGGAAATAAGAGATCAGAGGCATCAAAGCATATCCCTTCCTGGGAATATCAGATTAAAAGGCATTAAAGCTTAAGCCTTGTCTACATGCAAGTACAGCAAGTTTAAGGTTGAATGCTAATGCTAACTTGCTAATGCTATCGATCTAATGCTAGTGCTAATATCTGGTCACTTTCATACTGTTCGTGTCCTCTATGATGGAAATAAGAGATCAAATGGCATTAAAGCATCACCATTCATGGGATTATGAGATCAGAAGGCATTAAAGCTTAACCATTCTTTATACACGCAAATACAGCAATGTTAAAGTTTGGATGCTATTGCTAACTTGCTAATGCTAGCGATCTAATGCTAGTGCTAATATCTGGTCACTTTCATACTGTACGTGTCCTCTATGATGGAAATAAGAGATCAAATGGCATTAAAGCATCACCATTCATGGGATTATGAGATCAGAAGGCATTAATGCTTAACCCTTCTTCTATACATGCAAGTACAGCAAGTTTAAGTTTGAATGCTAATGCTAACTTGCTAATGCTAGCGATCTAATGGTAGTGCGGATATCTGGTCATTTTCATATGCGTACGGTCGTCTATGATGGAAATAAGAGATCAGATGGCATTAAAGCATAACCCTTCATGGGCAAATTAGATGAGATGGCATTAAAGCTTAACCCTTCTTGTATATATGCAAATACAGCAATGTTAAAGTTTGAATGCTAATACCAACTTGCTAATGCTAGCGTTCTAATGCTAGTGCTAATATCTGGTCATTTTCATACTGTATGTGTCCTCTATGATGGAAATAAGAGATCAGATGGCATTAAAGCATAACCCTTCTTGTATATATGCAAATACAGCAATGTAAAAGTTTGAATGCTAATGCTAACTTGCTAATGCTAAGGATCTAATGCTAGTGCTAATATCAGGTCATTTTCATACTGTACGTGTCCTCTATGATGGATATAAGAGATCAGATGGCATTAAAGCATATCACATCATGGGAATATGAGATTAGATGGCATTAAAGCTTAACCCTTCTTGTATACATGAAAGTACAGCAAGTTTAAGGTTGAATGCTAATGCTAACTTGCTAATGCTAGCGATCTAATGCTAGTGCTAATATCTGGTCATTTTCATACTGTACGTGTCCTCTATGATGGATATAAGAGATCAGATGGCATTAAAGCATAACACTTCATGGGAATATCAGATTATATCTCATTAAATCTTAACCCTTCTTGTATACATGCAAGTACAGTAAATTTAAGTTTGAATGCTAATGCTAACTTGATAATGCTAGCGATCTAATGCTAGTCCTAATATCTGGTCATTTTCATACTGTATGTGTCCTCTATAATGGAAATAAGAGATCAGATGACATTTAAGCATAACCCTTCATGGGCATATTAGATTAGATGGCATTAAAGCTTAACCCTTCTTGTATACATGCAAGTTCTACAATGTTTAAGTTTGAATGCTAATGCTAACTTGCTTATGCTAGCGATCTAATGCTAGTGCTAATATCTGGTCATTTTCATACTGTACGTGTCGTCTATGATGGATATAAGAGATCAGATGGAATTAAAGCATAACCCTTCCTGGGAATATCAGATTAGAAGGCATTAAAGCTTAACACTTGTCTACATGCAAGTACAGCAAGTTTAAGGTTGAATGCTAATGCTAACTTGCTAATGCTAGCGATCTAATGCTAGTGCTAATAACTGGTCATTTTCATACTGTACGTGTCCTCTATAATGGAAATAAGAGATCAGATGGCATCAAAGCATATCCCTTCCTGGGAATATCAGATTAAAAGGCATTAAATCTTAACATTTTCTACATGCAAGTAAGGGCAAGTTTAAAGTTGAATGCTAATGCTAACTTGCTAATGCTAGCGATCTAATGCTAGTGCTAATATCTGGTCACTTTCATACTTTACGTGTCCTCTATGATGAAAATAAGAGATCAAATGGCATTAAAGCATCACCATTCATGGGATTATGAGATCAGAAGGCATTAATGCTTAACCCTTCTTGTATACGTGCAAGTACAGCAAGTTTAAGTTTGAATGCTAATGCTAACTTGCTAATGCTAGCGATCTAATGGTAGTGCTAATATCTGGTCATTTTCATACTGTACTTGTCATCTATGATGGAAATAAGAGATCAGATGGCATTAAAAGCATAACCCTTCTTGTATATAGGCAAATACAGTATAATGTTAAAGTTTGTTTGAATGCTAATACTAACTTGCTAATGCTAGCGATCTAATGCTATTGCTAATATCTGGTCATTTTCATACTGTATGTGTCCTCTATGATGGAAATAAGAGATCAGATGGCATTAAAAGCATAACCCTTCTTGTATATATGCAAATACAGCAATGTTAAAGTTTGAATGCTAATGCTAACTTTCTAATGCTAACGATCTAATGCTAGTGCTAATATCAGGTCATTTTCATACTGTACGTGTCCTCTATGATGGATATAAGAGATCAGATGTCATTAAAGCATAACCCTTCATGGGAATATCAGATTAGATGCATTAATACTTAAGCAATGTAAATTTAAGTTTGAATGCTAATGCTAACTTGATAATGCTAGCGATCTAATGCTTGTGCTAATATCTGGTCATTTTCATACTGTATGTGTCCTCTATAATGGAAATAAGAGATCAGATGACATTAAAGCATAACCCTTCATGGGCATATTAGATTAGATGGCATTAAAGCTTCACCCTTCTTGTATACATGCAAGTTCTACAATGTTTAAGTTTGAATGCTAATGCTAACTTGCTTATGCTAGCGATCTAATGCTAGTGCTAATATCTGGTCATTTTCATACTGTACGTGTCGTCTATGATGGATATAAGAGATCAGATGGAATTAAAGCATAACCCATGCTGGGAATATCAGATTAGAAGGCATTAAAGCTTAACACTTGTCTACATGCAAGCACAGCAAGTTTAAGGTTGAATGCTAATGCTAACTTGCTAATGCTAGCGATCTAATGCTAGTGCTAATATCTGGTCATTTTCATACTGTACGTGTCCTCTATGATGGAAATAAGAGATCAGATTGCATTAAAGCAAATCCCTTCATGGGAATATCAGATTAGATGGCATTAATGCTTAACCCTTCTTGTATACAGGCAAGTACAGCAAGTTTAAGGTTGAATGCTAATGCAAACTTGCTAATGCTAGTGATCTAATGCTAGTGCCGATATCTGGTCATTTTCATACTGTACGTGTCGTCTATGATGGAAATAAGAGATCAGATGGCATTAATGCATAACCCTTCATGGGCATATTAGATTAGATGGCATTAAAGCTTAACCCTTCTTGTATATATGCAAATACAGCAATGTTAAAGTTTGAATGCTAATGCTAACTTGCTAATGCTAGCGTTCTAATGCTAGTGCTAATATCTGGTCATTTTCATACTGTAGTTGTCCTCTATGATGGAAATAAGAGCTCAGATGGCATTAAAGCATAACCCTTCTTGTATAGATGCAAATACAGCAATGTAAAAGTTTGAATGCTAATGCTAACTTGCCAATGTTAACGATTTAATGCTTGTGCTAATATCAAGTCATTTTCATACTGTACGTGTCCTCTATGATGGATATAAGAGATCAGATGTCATTAAAGCATAACACTTCATGGGAATATCAGATTAGATGGCATTAAAGCTTAACCCTTCTTGTATACATGAAAGTACAGCAAGTTTTAGGTTGAATGCTAATGCTAACTTGCTAATGCTAGCGATCTAATGCTAGTGCTAAAATCTGGTCATTTTCATACTGTACGTGTCGTCTATGATCGATATAAGAGATCAGATGGAATTAAAGCATAACCCTTCCTGGGAATATCAGATTAGAAGGCATTTAAGCTTAACACTTGTCTACATTCAAGAACAGCAAGTTTAAGGTTGAATGCTATTGCTAACTTGCTAATGCTAGCGATCTTATGCTAGTGCTAATATCTGGTCATTTTCATACTGTACGTGTCCTCTATAATGGAAATAAGAGATCAGATGGCATCAAAGCATATCCCTTCCTGGGAATATCAGATTAAAAGGCATTAAATCTTAACCCTTGACTACATGCAAGTACAGCAAGTTTAAGGTTGAATGCTAATGCTAACTTGCTAATGCTAGCGATCTAATACTAGTGCTAATTTCTGGTCATTTTCATACTGTTCTTGTCCACTATGATGTAAATAAGAGATCAGATGGCATTAAAGCATAACCCTTCATGGGCGTATTAGATTAGATGGCATTAAAGCATAACCTTTCTTGTACATATGCAAATACAGCAATGTTAAAGTTTGAATGCTAATGCTAACTTGCTAATGCTAGCGATCTGACCCTAGTGGTAATATCTGGTCATTTTCATACTGTACGTGTCCTCTATGATGGAAATAAGAGATCAGATGGCATTAAAGCATAACCCTTCATGGGAATATCAGATTAGATGGCATTAAAGCTTAACCCTTCTTGTATACATGCATGTACAGTAAGTTTAAGTTGAATGCTAATGCTAACTTGCTAATACTAGTGATCTAATGCCAGTGCTAATTTCTGGTCATTTTCATACTGTATGTGTCCTCTATGATGGAAATAAGAGATCAGATGGCATTAAAGCATAACCCTTCATGGGCATATCAGATTAGATGGAATTAAAGATTAACCCTTCTTGTATACATGCAAGTACAGCAATGTTAAGGTTTGAATGCTAATGCTAACTTGCTAATGCTAACGATCTAAAGCTAGTGCTAATATCAGGTCATTTTCATACTGTATGTGTCCTCTATGATGGAAATAAGAGATCAGATGCCATTAAAGCATAACCCTTCATGGGAATATCAGATTAGATGGCATTAAAGCTTAACCCTTCTTGTATACATGCAAGTACTGCATTGTTTAAGTTTGAATGCTAATGCTAACTTGCTAATGCTAGCGATCTAATGCTAGTGCTAATATCTGGTCATTTTCATACTGTACGTGTCCTCTATGATGGATATAAAGAGATCAGATGGCATTAAAGCATAACCTTTCGTTGGGAATATCAGATTAGATGGCATTAAAGCTTAACCCTTCTTGAAAACATGCAAGTACAGCAAGTTAAAGTTTGAATGCTAATGCTAACTTGCTAATGCTAGCGATCTAATGCTAGTGCTAATATCTGGTCATTTTCATACTGTATGTGTCCTCTATGATGGAAATAAGAGATCAGATGGCATTAAAGCATAACCTTTCATGGGATTATCAGATTAGATGGCATTAAAGCTTAACCCTTCTTTATACATGCAAATACAGCAATGTTAAAGTTTGAATGCTAATGCAAACTTGCTAATGCTAGCGATCTAATGCTAGTGCTTTTCATTCTGCACGTGTCCTCTATGATGGAAATAAGAGATCAGATGGCATTAAAGCATAACCCTTCATGGGCATATCAGATTAGAAGGCATTAAAGATTAACCCTTCTTGTATACATGCAAGTACAGCAAGTTTAAGTTTGAATGCTAATGCTAACTTGCTAATGCTAACGATCTAATGCTAGTGCTAATATCTGGTCATTTTCATACTGTACGTGTCCTCTATGATGGAAATAAGAGATCAGATGGCATTAAAGCAAACCCTTCTTGTATATATGCAAATACAGCAATGTTAAAGTTTGAATGCTAATGCTAACTTGCTAATGCTAACGATTTAATGCTAGTGCTAATATCTGGTCATTTTCATACTGTATGTTTCCTCTATGATGGATATAAGAGATCAGATGGCATTAAGTATAACCCTTCATGGAGTATCAGATTAGATGGCATTAAATAACCCTTCTTGTATACATGCAATACAGCAAGTTTAAGTTTGAATGCTAATGCAAACTTGCTAATGCTAGCGATCTAATGCTAGTGCTAATATCTGGTAATTTTCATACATCACGTTCTCTATGATGGAAATAGAGATCAGATGGCATTAAAGCATAACCCTTGTATAAATGCAAATACAGCAATGTTAAAGTTTGAATGCTAATGCTAACTTGCTAATGCTAACGATCTAATGCTAGTGCTAATATCTGGTCATTTTCATACTGTACGTTTCCTCTATGATGGATATAAGAGATCAGATGGCATTAAAGCATAACCCTTCATGGGAATATCAGATTAGATGGCATTAAAAGCTTAACCCTTCTTGTATACATGCAAGTACAGCAAGTTTAAGTTTGAATGCTAATGCTAACTTGCTAATGCTAGCGATCTAATGCTAGTACTGTATGTGTCCTTTATGATGGAAATAAGAGATCAGATGGCTAATATCTGATCATTTTCATACTGTGCAAACTTGCTAACGATCTAATACTAGTGCTAATATCTCGTCATTTTCATACTGCACGTGTCCTGTATGGAAATAAGAGATCAGATGGCATTAAAGCATAAGCCTTCATGGGCATATGATTGGAAATTAAGAGATCAGCTAATGGCATTAAAAGCTAATAACCCGTGTTCTTGAAATATATATGCAAACCCTTCTTGTATATATGCAAATACAGCAATGTTAAAGTTTGCATGCTAATGCTAACTTGCTAATGCTAACGATCTAATGCTAGTGCTAATATCTGGTCATTTTTTTCATACTGTACGTTTCCTCTATGATGGATATAAGAGATCAGATGGCATTAAATAACCCTTCATGGGAATATCCCTTAACCCTTCTTGTATACATGCAAGTACAGCAAGTTTAAGTTTGAATGCTAATGCAAACTTGCTAATGCTAGCGATCTAATGCTAGTGCTAATATTTGGTAATTTTCATACTGTACGTGTCCTCTATGATGGAAATAAGCGATCAGATGGCATTATAGCATAACCCTTGTATAAATGCAAATACAGTAATGTTAAAGTTTAAATGCTAATGCTGACTTGCTAATGCTAACGATCTAATGCTAGTGCTAATATCTGGTCATTTTCATACTGTACGTTTCCTCTATGATGGATATGAGAGATCAGATGGCATTAAGTATAACCCTTCATGGGAATATCAGATTAGATGGCATTAAAGCTTAACCCTTCTTGTATACATGCAAGTACAGCAAGTTTAAGTTTGAATGCTAATGCAAACTTGCTAATGCTAGCGATCTAATGCTAGTGCTAATATCTGGTCATTTTCATACTGTACGTGTCCTCTATAATGGAAATAAGAGATCAGATGGCATCAAAGCATATCCCTTCCTGGGAATATCAGATTAAAAGGCATTAAATCTTAACCCTTGACTACATACAAGTACAGCAAGTTTAAGGTTGAATGCTAATGCTAACATGCTAATGCTAGCGATCTAATACTAGTGCTAATTTCTGGTCATTTTCATACTGTTCTTGTCCACTATGATGGAAATAAGAGATCAGATGGCATTAAAGCATAACCCTTCATGGGCATATTAGATTAGATGGCATTAAAGCATAACCTTTCTTGTATATATGCAAATACAGCAATGTTAAAGTTTGAATGCTAATGCTAACTTGCTAATGCTAGCGATCTAATGCTAGTGGTAATATCTGGTCATTTTCATACTGTACGTGTCCTCTATGATGGAAATAAGAGATCAGATGGCATTAAAGCATAACCCTTCATGGGAATATCAAATTAGATGGCATTAAAGCTTAACCCTTCTTGTATACATGCATGTACAGTAAGTTTAAGTTGAATGCTAATGCTAACTTGCTAATACTAGTGATCTAATGCCAGTGCTAATTTCTGGTCATTTTCATACTGTATGTGTCCTCTATGATGGAAATAAGAGATCAGATGGCATTAAAGCATAACCCTTCATGGGCATATCAGATTAGATGGCATTAAAGATTAACCCTTCTTGTATACATGCAAGTACAGCAAGTTTAGGTTTGAATGCTAATGCTAACTTGCTAATGCTAACGATCTAAAGCTAGTGCTAATATCTCGTCATTTTCATACTGTATGTGTCCTCTATGATGGAAATAAGAGATCAGATGGCATTAAAGCATAACCCTTCATGGGCATATCAGATTAGACGGCATTAAAGCTTCACCCTTCTTGTATACATGCAAGTACTGCATTGTTTAAGTTTGAATATTAATGCTAACTTGCTAATCCTAGCGATCTAATGCTAGTGCCAATATCTGGACCTTTTCATACTGTACGTGTCCTCTATGATGGATATAAGAGATCAGATGGCATTAAAGCATAACCTTTCGTTGGGAATATCAGATTAGATGGCATTAAAGCTTAACCCTTCTTGAAAACATGCAAGTACAGTTAGTTAAAGTTTGAATGCTAATGCTAACTTGCTAATGCTAGCGATCTAATGCTAGTGCTAATTTCTGGTCATTTTCATACTGTATGTGTCCTTTATGATGGAAATAAGAGATCAGATGGCATTAAAGCATCCACTTTCATGGGATTATCAGATTAGATGGCATTAAAGCTTAACCCTTCTTTATATACGCAAATACAGCATTGTTAAAGTTTGAATTCTAATGCAAACTTGCTAATGCTAGCGATCTAATGCTAGTGCTAATATCTCGTCATTTTCATACTGCACGTGTCCTGTATGATGGAAATAAGATATCAGATGGCATTAAAGCATAAGCCTTCATGGGCATATCAGATTAGATTGCATTAAAGATTAACCCTTCTTGTATACATGCAAGTACAGCAAGTTTAAGTTTGAATGCTAATGCTAACTTGCTAATGCTAACGATCTAATGCTAGTGCTAATATCTCGTCATTTTCATACTGTACGTGTCCTCTATGATGGAAATAAGAGATCAGATGGCAGTAAAGCAAACCCTTCTTGTATATATGCAAATACAGCAATGTTAAAGTTTGCATGCTAATGCTAACTTGCTAATGCTAACGATCTAATGCTAGTGCTAATATCTCGTCATTTTCATACTGTACGTTTCCTCTATGATGGATATAAGAGATCAGATGGCATTAAGTATAACCCTTCATGGGAATATCAGATTAGATGGCATTAAAGCTTAACCCTTCTTGTATACATGCAAGTACAGCAAGTTTAAGTTTGAATGCTAATGCAAACTTGCTAATGCTAGCGATCTAATGCTAGTGCTAATATCTGGTAATTTTCATACTGTACGTGTCCTCTATGATGGAAATAAGCGATCAGATGGCATTATAGCATAACCCTTGTATAAATGCAAATACAATAATGTTAAAGTTTGAATGCTAATGCTGACTTGCTAATGCTAACGATCTAATGCTAGTGCTAATATCTGGTCATTTTCATACTGTACGTTTCCTCTATGATGGATATGAGAGATCAGATGGCATTAAGTATAACCCTTCATGGGAATATCAGATTAGATGGCATTAAAGCTTAACCCTTCTTGTATACCTGCAAGTACAGCAAGTTTAAGTTTGAATGCTAATGCAAACTTGCTAATGCTAGCGATCTAATGCTAGTGCTAATGTCTGGTCATTTTCATACTGTACGTGTCCTCTATGATGGAAATAAGCGATCAGATGGCATTAAAGCATAACCCTTGTATAAATGCAAATACAGTAATGTTAAAGTTTAAATGCTAATGCTCACTTGCTAATGCTAACGATCTAATGCTAGTGCTAATATCTGGTCATTTTCATACTGTACGTTTCCTCTATGATGGATATAAGAGATCAGATGGCATTAAGTATAACCCTTCATGGGAATATCAGATTAGATGGCATTAAAGCTTAACCCTTCTTGTATACATGCAAGTACAGCAAGTTTAAGTTTGAATGCTAATGCAAACTTGCTAATGCTAGCGATCTAATGCTAGTGCTAATGTCTGGTCATTTTCATACTGTACGTGTCGTCTATGATCGATATAAGAGATCAGATGGAATTAAAGCATAACCCTTCCTGGGAATATCAGATTAGAAGGCATTTAAGCTTAACACTTGTCTACATTCAAGAACAGCAAGTTTAAGGTTGAATGCTAATGCTAACTTGCTAATGCTAGCGATCTTATGCTAGTGCTAATATCTGGTCATTTTCATACTGTACGTGTCCTCTATAATGGAAATAAGAGATCAGATGGCATCAAAGCATATCCCTTCCTGGGAATATCAGATTAAAAGGCATTAAATCTTAACCCTTGACTACATACAAGTACAGCAAGTTTAAGGTTGAATGCTAATGCTAACATGCTAATGCTAGCGATCTAATACTAGTGCTAATTTCTGGTCATTTTCATACTGTTCTTGTCCACTATGATGTAAATAAGAGATCAGATGGCATTAAAGCATAACCCTTCATGGGCGTATTAGATTAGATGGCATTAAAGCATAACCTTTCTTGTATATATGCAAATACAGCAATGTTAAAGTTTGAATGCTAATGCTAACTTGCTAATGCTAGCGATCTGACGCTAGTGGTAATATCTGGTCATTTTCATACTGTACGTGTCCTCTATGATGGAAATAAGAGATCAGATGGCATTAAAGCATAACCCTTCATGGGAATATCAAATTAGATGGCATTAAAGCTTAACCCTTCTTGTATACATGCATGTACAGTAAGTTTAAGTTGAATGCTAATGCTAACTTGCTAATACTAGTGATCTAATGCCAGTGCTAATTTCTGGTCATTTTCATACTGTATGTGTCCTCTATGATGGAAATAAGAGATCAGATGGCATTAAAGCATAACCCTTCATGGGCATATCAGATTAGATGGAATTAAAGATTAACCCTTCTTGTATACATGCAAGTACAGCAAGTTAAGGTTTGAATGCTAATGCTAACTTGCTAATGCTAACGATCTAAAGCTAGTGCTAATATCTCGTCATTTTCATACTGTATGTGTCCTCTATGATGGAAATAAGAGATCAGATGGCATTAAAGCATAACCCTTCATGGGCATATCAGATTAGACGGCATTAAAGCTTCACCCTTCTTGTATACATGCAAGTACTGCATTGTTTAAGTTTGAATTAAGTTTGAATGCTAATGCTTAACCAAACTTGCTAATGCTAGCGATCTAATGCTAGTGCTAATGTCATGGTCATTTTCATACTGTATGTGTCCTCTATGCTAATGGAAATACTGTAGATCAGATGGCATGGCATTAAAGCATCCACTTTCATGGGAATATCAGATTAGATGGCATTAAAGCTTAACTTCTTTATACATGCAAATACAGCATTGTTAAAGTTTGAATGCTAATGCAAACTTGCTAATGCTAGCGATCTAATGCTAGTGCTAATATCTGGGTCATTTTCATACTGTACGTGTCCTCTATGATGGAAATAAGAGATCAGATGGCATTAAAGCATAACCCTTCATGGGCATATCTAGATTAGATGGCATTAATGATTAACCCTTCTTGTATACATGCAAATACAGCAAAGTTAAAGTTTGAATGCTAATGCTAACTTGCTAATGCTAACGATCTAATGCTAGTGCTAATATCAGGTCATTTTCATACTGTACGTGTCCTCTATGATGGATATAAGAGATCAGATGGCATTAAAGCAAACCCTTCGTTGGGAATATCAGATTAGATATATATGCAATCTAGTAATTTTCTACTGTACATAACCCTTCTTGTATACATGCATGGCAGTTAGTTAAAGTTTGAATGCTAATGCTAACTTGCTAATGCTAGCGATCTAATGCTAGTGCTAATATCTGGTCATTTTCATACTGTATGTGTCCTCTATGATGGAAATAAGAGATCAGATGGCATTAAAGCATAACCCTTCATGGGAATATCAGATTAGATGGCATTAAAGCTTAACCCTTCTTGTATACATGCAAATACACAAGTTAAAGTTTGAATGCTAATGCAAACTTGCTAATGCTAGCGATCTAATGCTAGTGCTAATATCTGGTCATTTTCATACTGTACGTGTCCTCTATGATGGAAATAAGAGATCAGATGGCATTAAAGTCATAACCGTTTTCTATGGGAATATCAGATTAGATGGCATTAAAGCTTAACCCTTCTTGTATACATGCAAGTACAGCAATGTTAAAGTTTGAATGCTAATGCAAACTTGCTAATGCTAGCGATCTAATGCTAGTGCTAATATCTGGTCATTTTCATACTGATTATCAGATTAGATGGCATTGTCCTGCAAATATGATGGAAATAAGAGATACTGCACGTGTCCTGTATGATGGAAATAAGAGATCAGATGGCATTAAAGCATAACCCTTCATGGGCATATCAGATTAGATGGCATTAAAGATTAACCCTTCTTGTATACATGCAAGTACAGCAAGTTTAAGTTTGAATGCTAATGCTAACTTGCTAATGCTAGCGATCTAATGCTAGTGCTAATATCTGGTCATTTTCATACTGTACGTGTCCTCTATAATGGAAATAAGAGATCAGATGGCATTAAAGCATAACCCTTCTTGTATATATACAAATACAGCAATGTTAAAGTTTGAATGCTAATGCTAACTTGCTAATGCTAGCGATCTAATGCTAGTGCTAATATCTGGTCATTTTCATACTGTACGTGTCCTCTATGATGGATATAAGAGATCAGATGGCATTAAAGTATAACCCTTCATGGGAATATCAGATTAGATGGCATTAAAGCTTAACCCTTCTTGTATACATGCAAGTACAGCAAGTTTAAGTTTGAATGCTAATGCAAATTTTGCTAATGCTAGCGATCTAATGCTAGTGCTAAAATATCTGGTCATTTTCATACTGTACGTGTTTTCTATGATGGAAATAAGAGATCAGATGGCATTAAAGCATAACCCCTTGATATAAATGCAAATACAGTAATGTTAAAGTTTGAATGCTAAGATGGCATTAATGCTAACGATCTAATGCTAGTGCTAATATCTGGTCATTTTCATACTGCACGTTTGTTTATGATGGATATGAGATGGCATTAAAGTATAACCCTTCATGGGAATATCAGATTAGATGGCATTAAAGCTTAACCCTTCTTGTATACATGCAAGTACAGCAAGTTTAAGTTTGAATGCTAATGCAATTTTGCTAATGCTGGCGATCTAATGCTAGTGCTAATATCTGGTCATTTTCATACTGTATATGTCCTCTATAATGGAAATAAGAGATCAGATGGCATTAAAGCATAACCCTTCATGGGAATATTAGATTAGATGGCATTAAAGCTTAACCCTTCTTGTATACATGCAAGTACTGCATTGTTTAAGTTTGAATGCTAATGCTAACTTGCAAATGCTAGCGATCTAATGCTAGTGCTAATATCTGGTCATTTTCATACTGTACATGTCCTTTATGATGGATATAAGAGATCAGATGGCATTAAAGCATAACCCTTCATGGGAATATCAGATTAGATGGCATTAAAGCTTAACCCTTCTTGTATACATGCAAGTACAGCAAGTTTAAGTTTGAATGCTAATGCTAACTTGCTAATGCTAGAGATCTAATGCTAGTGCTAATGTCTGGTCATTTTCATACTGTACGTGTCCTCTATGATGGATATAAGAGATCAGATGGCATTAAAGCATAACCCTTCATGGGAATATCAGATTAGATGGCATTAAAGCTTAACCCTTCTTGAATACATGCAAGTACAGTAAGTTTAAGTTTGACTGCTAATGCTATTTTGCTAATGCTAGCGTTCTAATGCTAGTGCTAATATCTGGTCATTTTCATACTGTACGTGTCCTCTATGATGGATATAAGAGATCAGATGGCATTAAAGCATAACCCTTCATGGGAATATCAGATTAGATGGCATTAAAGCTTAACCCTTCTTGTATACATGCAAGTACAGCAAGTTTAAGTTTGAATACTAATGCTATTTTGCTAATGCTAGCGATCTAATGCTAGTGCTAATATCTGGTCATTTTCATACTGTATGTGTCCTCTATGATGGAAATAAGAGATCAGATGGCATTAAAGCACAACCCTTCATTGAAAATATGCAAATACAGCAATGTTAAAGTTTGAATGCTAATGCTAACTTGCTAATGCTAACGATCTAATGCTAATGCTAATATCTGGTCATTTGCATACTGATGTCCTTTATGATGGATATAAGAGATCAGATGGCATTAAAGCATAACCCTTCATGGGAATATCAGATTAGATGGCATTAAAGCTTAACCCTTCTTGAATACATGCAAGTACAGTAAGTTTAAGTTTAAATGCTAATGCTAACTTGCTAATGCTAGCGATCTAATGCTAGTTCTAATGTCTGGTCATTTTCATACTGTATGTGTCCTCTAAATGGAAATAAGAGATCAGATGGCATTAAAGCACAACCCTCTTGAAAATATGCAAATACAGCAATGTTAAAGTTTGAAGTTTGCTAATGCTAACTTGCTAATGCTAACGATTCAATGCTAATGCTAATATCTGGTCATTTTCATACTGTACGTGTCCTCTATTATGGATATAAGAGATCAGATGGCATTAAAGCATAACCCTTCATGGGAATATTAGATTAGATGGCATTAAAGCTTAACCCTTCTTGTATACATGCAAGTACAGTAAGTTTAAGTTTGAATGCTAATGCTAACATTGCTAATGCTAGCGATCTAATGCTAGTGATATAATGTCTGGTCATTTTCATACTGCATGTGTCCTCTAAATGGAAATAAGAGATCAGATGGCATTAAAGCATAACCCTTCTTGTATATATGCAAATACAGCAATGTTAAAGTTTGAATGCTAATGCTAACTTGCTAATGCTAACGATCTAATGCTAATGCTAATATCTGGTCATTTTCATACTGTATGTGTCCTCTATGATGGATATAAGAGATCAGATGGCATTAAAAGCACAACCCTTCATGGGAATATCAGATTAGATGGCATTAAAGCTTAACCCTTCTTGTATACATGCAATACAGTAAGTTAAAGTTTGAATGCTAATATTTTGCTAATGCTAGCGATCTAATGCTAGTGCTAATATCTGGTCATTTTCATACTGTACGTGTCCTCTATGATGGAAATAAGAGATCAGATGGCATTAAAGCATAACCCTTCATGGGAATATTAGATTAGATGGCATTAAAGCTTAACCCTTCTTGTATACATGCAAGTACAGCAAGTTTAAGTTTGAATGCTAATGCTAACTTGCTAATGCTAGCGATCTAATGCTAGTGCTAATATCTGGTCATTTTCATACTGTATGTTTCCTCTATGATGGAAATAAGAGATCAGATGGCATTAAAGCACAACTTTTCTTCAGAAAATATGCAAATACAGCAATGTTAAAAAGTTTGAATGCTAATGCTAATTTTGCTAATGCTAACGATTCAATGCTAATGCTAATTTCTGGTCATTTTCATACTGTACGTGTCCTCTATTATGGATATAAGAGATCAGATGGCATTAAAGCATAACCTTCATGGGAATATTAGATTAGATGGCATTAAAGCTTAACCCTTCTTGTATACATGCAAGTACAGTAAGTTTAAGTTTGAATGCTAATGCTAAATGCTAATGCTAGCGATCTAATGCTAGTGCTAATATCTGGTCATTTTCAAAATGCGTGTCCTCTATGATGGAAATAAGAGATCAGATGGCATTAAAGCATAACCCTTCTTGTATATATGCTAATACAGCAATGTAAAAGTTTGAATTCTAATGCTTACTTGCTAATGCTAGCGATCTAATGCTAGTGCTAATATCTGGTAATTTTCATATACATATGATGGAAATAACAGATCAGATGGCATTAAAGTTCTTGTATATATGCAAATACAGCAAAGTTAAAGTTTGAATGCTAATGCTAACTTGCTAATGCTATCGATCTAATGCTAGTGCTAATATCTGGTCATTTTCATACTGTACGTGTCCTCTATGATGGATATAAGAGATCAGATGGCATTAAAGCATAACTCTTCATGGGAATATCAGATTAGATGGCATTAAAGCTTAACCCTTCTTGTATACATGCAAGTACAGTAAGTTTAAGTTTGACTGCTAATGCAATTTTGCTAATGCTAGCGATCTAATGCTAGTGCTAATATCTGGTCATTTTCATACTGTATATGTCCTCTATAATGGAAATAAGAGAAGATGGCATTAAAGCATCATCATGGGCATATTAGATTAGATGGCATTAAAGCTTAACCCTTCTTGTATACATGCAAATACTGCAATGTTTAAGTTTGAATGCTAATGCTTTCTAATGCTAGCGATCTAATGCTAGTGCTAATATCTGGTCATTTTCATACAGTACGTGTCCTCTATGATGGATATAAGAGATCAGATGGCATTTAAAGCATAACCCTTCATGGGAATATCAGATTAGATGGCATTAAAGCTTAACCCTTCTTGTATACATGCAAGTACAGCAAGTTTAAGTTTGAATGCTAATGCTATTTTGCTAATGCTAGAGATCTAATGCTAGTTCTAATGTCTGGTCATTTTCATACTGTACGTGTCCTCTATGATGGAAATAAGACATCAGATGGCATTAAAGCATATCCCTTCTTGTATACATGCAAGTACAGTAAGTTTAAGTTTAAATGCTAATGCTAACTTGCTAATGCTAGCGATCTAATGCTCGTGCTAATGTCTGGTCATTTTCATACGGTATGTGTCCTCTAAAATGGAAATAAGAGATCAGATGGCATTAAAGCACAACCCTTCTTGAAAATATGCAAATACAGCAATGTTAAAGTTTGAATGCTAATGCTAACTTGCTAATGCTAACGATTCAATGCTAATGCTAATATCTGGTCATTTGCATACTGAACGTGTCCTTTATGATGGATATAAGAGATCAGATGGCATTAAAGCATAACCCTTCATGGGAATATTAGATTAGATGGCATTAAAGCTTAACCCTTCTTGTATACATGCAAGTACAGTAAGTTTAAGTTTAAATGCTAATGCTAACTTGCTAATGCTAGCGATCTAATGCTCGTGCTAATGTCTGGTCATTTTCATACTGTATGTGTCCTCTAAAATGGAAATAAGAGATCAGATGGCATTAAAGCACAACCCTTCTTGAAAATATGCAAATACAGCAATGTTAAAGTTTGAATGCTAATGCTAACTTGCTAATGCTAACGATTCAATGCTAATGCTAATTTCTGGTCATTTTCATACTGTACGTGTCCTCTATTATGGATATAAGAGATCAGATGGCATTAAAGCATAACCCTTCATGGGAATATTAGATTAGATGGCATTAAAGCTTAACCCTTCTTGTATACATGCAAGTACAGTAAGTTTAAGTTTGAATGCTAATGCTAACTTGCTAATGCTAGCGATCTATTGCTAGTGCTAATGTCTGGTCATTATCAAACCGTACGTGTCCTCTATGATGGAAATAAGAGATCAGATGGCATTAAAGCATAACCCTTCTTGTATATATGCTAATACAGCAATGTAAAAGTTTGAATTCTAATGCTTACTTGCTAATGCTAGCGATCTAATGCTAGTGCTAATATCTGGTAATTTTCATGGTCATTTTCTATATGGAAATAAGCGATCAGATGGCATTAAAGCAAACCCTTCTTTATATATGCAAATACAGCAATGAGTTTGAATGCTAATGCTAACTTGCTAATGCTATCGATCTAATGCTAGTGCTAATATCTGGTCATTTTCATACTGTACGTGTCCTCTATGATGGAATAAGAGATCAGATGGCATTAAAGCATTACTCTTCATGGAATATCAGATTAGATGGCATTAAAGCTTAACCCTTCTTGTATACATGCAAGTACAGTAAGTTTAAGTTTGACTGCTAATGCAATTTTTGCTAATGCTGGCGATCTAATGCTAGTGCTAATATCTGGTAATTTTCATACTGTATATGTCCTCTATAATGGAAATAAGAGATCAGATGGCATTAAAGCATCACCCTTCATGGGCATATTAGATTAGATGGCATTAAAGCTTCACCCTTCTTGTATACATGCAAGTACTGCAATGTTTAAGTTTTAATGCTAATGCTAACTTTCTAATGCTAGCGATCTAATGCTAGTGCTAATATCTGGTCATTTTCATACAGCACGCCCTGCTCTATGATGGATATAAGAGATCAGATGGCATTAAAGCATAACCCTTCATAGGAATATCAGATTAGATGGCATTAAAGCTTAACCCTTCTTGTATACATGCAAGTACAGGCAAGTTTAAGTTTGAATGCTAATGCTAAATAGCTAATGCTAGAGATCTAATGCTAGTTCAAATGTCTGGCCATTTTCATACTGTACGTGTCCTCTATGATGGAAATAAGACATCAGATGGCATTAAAGCATATCCCTTCTTGTACACATGCAAGTACAGTAAGTTTAAGTTTAAATGCTAATGCTAACTTGCTAATGCTAGCGATCTAATGCTCGTGCTAATGTCTGGTCATTTTCATACTGTATGTGTCTTCTATAATGGAAATAAGAGATCAGATGGCATTAAAGCATAACCCTTCTTGTATATATGCAAATACAGCAATGTTAAAGTTTGAATGCTAATGCTAACTTGCTAAAGCAAACGATCTAATGCTAAGTGCTAATATCTGGTCATTTTCATACCGTACGTGTCCTCTATGATGGATATAAGAGATCAGATGTCATTAAAGCATAACCCTTCATGGTAATATCAGATTAGATGGCATTAAAGCTTAACCCTTCTTGTATACATGCAAGTACAGTAAGTTTAAGTTTGAATGCTAATGCTAACTTGCTAATGCTAGCGATCTAATGCTAGTGCTAATGTCTGGTCATTATCATTCCGTACGTGTCCTCAATGATGGAAATAAGAGATCAGATGGCATTAAAGCTTAACCCTTCTTGTATATATGCAAATACAGCAATGTTAAAGTTTGAATGCTAATGCTTACTTGCTAATGCTAGCGATCTAATGCTAGTGCTAATATCTGGTAATTTTCATACTGTACGTTTCCTCTATGATGGATATGAGAGATCAGATGGCATTAAGTCTAACCCTTCATGGGAATATCAGATTAGATGGCATTAAAGCTTAACCCTTCTTGAATACATGCAAGTACAGCAAGTTTAAGTTTGAATGCTAATGCAAACTTGCTAATGCTAGCGATCTAATGCTAGTGCTAATTTCTGGTCATTTTCATACTGTTCGTTTCCTCTATGATGGAAATAAGAGATCAGATGGCATTAAAGCATAACCCTTCATGGGCATATTAGATTAGACGGCATTAAAGCTTCACCCTTCTTGTATACATGCAAGCAATGCATTGTTTAAGTTTGAATACTGATGATAACTTGCTAATGCTAGCGATCTAATGCTAGTGCTAATTTCTGGTCATTTTCATACTGTTTGTGTCATTTATGATGGAAATTAGAGATCAGATGGCATTAAAGCATCCACTTTCATGGGATTATCAGATTAGATGGCATTAAAGCTTAACCCTTCTTTATATACGCAAATACAGCAATGTTAAAGTTTGAATGCTAATGCTAACTTGCTAATGCTAGCGATCTAATGCTAGTGCTAATATCTGGTCATTTTCATCCTGTACGTGTCCTCTATGATGGAAATAAGAGATCAGATGGCATTATAGCTTAACCCTTCTTGTATATATGCAAATACAGCATTGTTAAAGTTTGAATGCTAATGCTAACTTGCTAATGCTAGCGATCTAATGCTAGTGCTAATATCAGGTCATTTTCATACTGTACGTGTCCTCTATGATGGATATAAGAGATCAGATGGCATTAAA
The DNA here is from genome assembly GCA_029692085.1 of Gymnothorax javanicus. Lineage (NCBI taxonomy): Eukaryota > Metazoa > Chordata > Actinopteri > Anguilliformes > Muraenidae > Gymnothorax > Gymnothorax javanicus. The sequence goes on along the minus strand of CM056200.1, from coordinate 35,907,269 downwards.
GCATAACCCTTCATGGGAATATCAGATTAGATGGCATTAAAGCTTAACCCTTCTTTTATACATGCAAGTACAGTAAGTTAAAGTTTGAATGCTAATGCTAACTTGCTAATGCTAGCGATCTAATGCTAGTGCTAATTTCTGGTCATTTTCATACTGTACGTGTCCTCTATGATGGGAATAAGAGATCAGATGGCATTAAAGCATAACCATTCATGGGATTATGAGATCAGATGGCATTAAAGCCTAGCGCTTCTTTATGCACGCAAATACAGTCTTGTTTAAGTTTAAATGCTAAAGCTAACCTGCTAATGCTAGCGATCTATTGCTAGTGCTGATATCTGGTCATTTTCATACTGTACGTGTCCTCTATGATGGAAATAAGAGATCAGATGGCATTGAAGCATAACCCTTCATGGGAATATCAGATTAGATGGCATTAAATCTTAACTATTCTTGTATACATGCAAGTACAGTAAGTTTAAGTTGAATGCTAATGCTAATTTGCTTATACTAGTGATCTAATGCCAGTGCTAATTTCTGTTCATTTTCATACTGTATGTGTCCTTTATGATGGAAATAAGAGATCAGATGGCATTAAAGCATCCACTTTCATGGGATTATCAGATTAGATGGCATTAAAGCTTAACCCTTCTTTATATACGCAAATACAGCAATGTTAAAGTTTGAATGCTAATGCTAACTTGCTAATGCTAGCGATCTAATGCTAGTGCTAATATCTGGTCATTTTCATACTGTACGTGTCCTCTATGATGGAAATAAGAGATCAGATGGCATTATAGCATAACCCTTCTTGTATATATGCAAATACAGCAATGTTAAAGTTTGAATGCTAATGCTAACTTGCTAATGCTAGCGATCTAATGCTAGTGCTAATTTCTGGTCATTTTCATACTGTACGTGTCCTCTATAATGGGAATAAGAGATCAGATGGCATTAAAGCATCACCATTCATGGGATTATGAGATCAGATGGCATTAAAGCCTAACCCTTCTTTATACACGCAAATACAGTCTTGTTTCAGTTTAAATGCTAAAGCTAACTTGCTAATGCTAGCGATTTATTGCTAGTGCTGATATCTGGTCATTTTCATACTGTACGTGTCCTCTATAATGGAAATAAGAGATCAGATGGCATTAAAGCATAACCCTTCATGGGCATATTAAATTAGATGGCATTAAAGCATAACCTTTCTTGTATATATGCAAATACAGCAATGTTAAAGTTTGAATGCTAATGCTAACTTGCTAATGCTAGCGATCTGACGCTAGTGCTAATATCTGGTCATTTTCATACTGTACGAGTCCTCTATGATGGAAATAAGAGATAAGATGGCATTAAAGCATAACCCTTCATGGGAATATCAGATTAGATGGCATTAAATCTTAACCCTTCTTGTATACATGCAAGTACAGTAAGTATAAGTTGAATGCTAATGCTAACTTGCTAATACTAGTGATCTAATGCCAGTGCTAATTTCTGGTCATTTTCATACTGTATGTGTCCTTTATGATGGAAATAAGAGATCAGATGGCATTAAAGCATAACCCTTCATGGGCATATCAGATTAGATGGCATTAAAGATTAACCCTTCTTGTATACATGCCAGTACAGCAAGTTTAAGTTTGAATGCTAATGCTTACTTGCTAATGCTAACGATTTAATGCTAGTGCTAATATCTCGTCATTTTCATACTGTACGTGTCCTCTATGATGGAAATAAGAGATCAGATGGCATTAAAGCAAACCCTTCTTGTATATATGCAAATACAGCAATGTTAAAGTTTGAATGCTAATGCTAACTTGCTAATGCTATCGATCTAATGCTAGTGTTAATATCTGGTCATTTTCATACTGAATATGTCCTCTATAATTGAAATAAGAGATCAGATGGCATTAAAGCATCACCCTTCATGGGGATATTAGATTGGATGGCATAAAAGCTTCACCCTTCATGTATACATGCAATTACTGCAATGTTTAAGTTTAAATGCTAATGCTAACTTGCTAATTCTAGCGATCTAATGCTAGTGCTAATATCTGGTCATTTTCATACAGTACGTGTCGTCTATGATGGATATAAGAGATCAGATGGCATTAAAGCATAACCCTTCATGGTAATATCAGATTAGATGCCATTAAAGCGTAACCCTTCTTGTATACATGCAAGTACAGCAAGTTTAAGGTTGAATGCTAATGCTAACTTGTTAATGCTAGCGATCTAATGCTAGTGCTAATATCTGGTCATTTTCATACTGTACATGTCCTCTATGATGGAAATAAGAGAACAGATGGCATTAAAGCATAACCCTTCTTTTATATATGCAAATACAGCAATGTAAAAGTTTGAATCCTAGTGCTAACTTGCTAATGCTAACGATCTAATGCTAGTGCTAATATCTGGTCATTGTCATACAGTACGTGTCGTCTATGATGGATATAAGAGATCAGATGGCATTAAAGCATAACCCGTCATGGGAATATCAGATTAGATGGCATTAAAGCTTAACCCTTCATGTACTCATGCAAGTACAGCAAGTTTAAGTTTGAATGCTAATGCTAACTTGCTTATGCTAGCGATCTAATGCCAGTGCTAAAATCTGGTCACTTTCATTCTGTACGTGTCCTCTATGATGAAAATAAGAGATCAGATGGGATTAAAGCATCACGTTTCATGGGATTATGAGATTAGATGGCATTAAAGCTGAACCCTTCCTGTATACATGCAAGTACAGTAAGTTTAAGTTTGAATGCAAATGCTAACTTGCTAATGCTAGCGATCTAATGCTAGTGTTGACATCTGGTCATTTTCATACTGTATTTGTACTCGATGATGGAAATAAGAGATCAGATGGCATTAAAGCATATCCCTTCATGGGCATATTACATTAGATGGCATTAAAGTTTAACTTCTTGTATACATGCAAGTTCTACAATGTTTAAGTTTGAATGCTAATGCTAACTTTGCTTATGCTAGCGATCTAATGCTAGTGCTAATATCTGGTCATTTTCATACTGTATGTGTCGTCTATGATGGATATAAGAGATCAGATGGCATTAGCATAACCCTTCCTGGGAATATCAGATTAGAAGGCATTAAAGCTTAACCCTTGTCTACATGCAAGTTCAGCAAGTTTAAGGTTGAATGCTAATGCTAACTTGCTAATGCTAGCGATCTAATGCTAGTGCTAATATCTGGTGATTTTCATACTGTACGTGTACTCTGTGATGGAAATAAGAGATCAGATGGCATTAAAGCATAACCCTTCTTGTATATATGCAAATACAGCAATGTTAAAGTTTGAATGCTAATGCTAACTTGCTAATGCTTTCATGATCTAATGCTAGTGCTAATATCTGGTCATTTTCATACTGTACGTGTCCTCTATGAGCGATATAAGAGATCAGATGGCATTAAAGCATAACCCTTCATGGGAATATCAGATTAGATGGCATGAAAGCTTTACCCTTCTTGTATACATGCAAGTACAGTAAATTTAAGTTTGAATGCTAATGCTAACTTTCTAATGCTAGCGATCTAATGCTAGTGCTAATATCTGGTCATTTTCATACTGTACGTGTCCTCTATGATGGTAATAAGAGAACAGATGGCAATAAAAGCATAACCCTTCTTTTTATATATGCAAATACAGCTATGTAAAGTTTGAATGCTAATGCTAACTTGCTAATGCTAACGATCTAATGCTAGTGCTAATATCAGGTCATTTTCATACTGTACGTGTCCTCTATGATGGAAATAAGAAATCGTATGGCATAAAAGCATAACCCTTCATCGGCATAATAGATAAAATGTCATTAAAGCTTCACCCCTTCTTGTATACATGCAAGTACTTCAATGTTTAAGTTTGAATGCTAATTCTAACTTGCTAATACTAGCGTTCTAATGCTAGTGCTAATATCTGGTCATTTTCATACTGTACTTGTCATCTTTGATGGATATAAGAGATCAGATTGCATTAAAGCATATCCGTTCATGGGAATATCATATTAGATGGCATTAAAGCTTAACGCTTCTTGTATACATGCAAGTACAGCAAGTTTAAGGTTTAATGCTAATGCTAACTTGTTAATGCTAGCGATCTAATGCTAGTGCTAACATCTGGTCATTTTCATACACGCGTGTCCTCTATGATGGAAATAAGAGATCAGATGGCATTAAAGCATAACCCTTCTTGTATATATGCAAATACAGCAATGTAAAAGTTTGAATGCTAATGCTAACTTGCTAATGCTAACGATCTAATGCCAGTGCTAATATCTGGTCATTTTAACACTGTACGTTTCCTCTATGATGAAAATAAGAGATCAGATGCGATTAAAGCATCACCTTTTATGGGATTATGAGATTAGATGGCATTAAAGCTGAACCCTTCTTGTATACATGCAAGTACAGTAAGTTTAAGTTTGAATGCTAATGCTAACTTGTTAATGCTAGCGATCTAATGCTAGTGCTAACATCTGGTCATTTTCATACTGTACGTGTCCTCTATGATGGAAATAAGAGATCAGATGGCATTAAAGCATAACCCTTCTTGTATATATGCAAATACAGCAATGTAAAAGTTTGAATGCTAATGCTAACTTGCTAATGCTAACGATCTAATGCCAGTGCTAATATCTGGTCATTTTAACACTGTACGTTTCCTCTATGATGAAAATAAGAGATCAGATGCGATTAAAGCATCACCTTTTATGGGATTATGAGATTAGATGGCATTAAAGCTGAACCCTTCTTGTATACATGCAAGTACAGTAAGTTTAAGTTTGAATGCTAATGCTAACTTGCTAATGCTAGCGATCTAATGCTAGTGCTAATTTCTGGTCACTTTCATACTGTATGTTTCATCTATGATGGATATAAGAGATCAGATGGCATTAAAGCATATCCCTTCATGGGAATATCAGTTTAGATGGCATTAAAGCTTAACCCTTCTTGTATACATGCAAGTACAGCAAGTTTAAGGTTGAATGCTAATGCTAACTTTCTAATGCTAGCGATCTAATGCTAGTGCTAATATCTGGTCATTTTCATACTGTACGTGTCCTCTATGATGGAAATAAGAAATCGTATGGCATTAAAGCATAACCCTTCGTCGGCATAATAGATTAAATGTCATTAAAGCTTCACCCTTCTTGTATACATGCAAGTACTTCAATGTTTAAGTTTGAATGCTAATTCTAACTTGCTAATACTAGCGTTCTAATGCTAGTGCTAATATCTGGTCATTTTCATACTGTACTTGTCATCTATGATGGATATAAGAGATCAGATTGCATTAAAGCATATCCGTTCATGGGAATATCATATTAGATGGCATTAAAGCTTAACGCTTCTTGTATACATGCAAGTACAGCAAGTTTAAGGTTTAATGCTAATGCTAACTTGTTAATGCTAGCCATCTAATGCTAGTGCTAACATCTGGTCATTTTCATACTGTACGTGTCCTCTATGATGGAAATAAGAGATCAGATGGCATTAAAGCATAACCCTTCTTGTATATATGCAAATACAGCAATGTAAAAGTTTGAATGCTAATGCTAACTTGCTAATGCTAACGATCTAATGCTAGTGCTAATATCAGCACATTTTCATACTGTACGTGTCCTCTATAATGGAAATAAGAGAACAGATGGCATTAATGCATAACCCTTCTTGTATACGTGCAAGTACAGCAAGTTTAAGTTTGAATGCTAATGCTAACATGCTTATGCTAGCGATCTAATGCCAGTGCTAATATCTGCTCATTTTCATACTGTAGGTGTCCTCTATGATGGATATAAGAGATCAGATGGCATAAAAGCATAACCCTTCATGGGAATATCAGATTAGATAGCATTAAAGCTGAACCCTTCTTGTATACATGCAAGTACAGTAAGTTTAAGTTTGAATGCAAATGCTAACTTGCTAATGCTAGCGATCTAATGCTAGTGCTAATATCTGGTGATTTTCATACTGTACGTGTACTCTATGATGGAAATAAGAGATCAGTTGGCATTAAAGCATAACCCTTCTTTAATATATGCAAATACAGCAATGTAAAAGTTTGAATCCTAGTGCTAACTTGCTAATGCTAACGATCTAATGCTAGTGCTAATATCAGGTCATTTTCATACTGTGCATTATCCTCTATGATGGATATAAGAGATCAGATGGCATTAAAGCATAACCCTTCATGGGAATATCAGATTAGATGGCATTAAAGCTTAACCCTTCTTGTATACATGCAAGTACAGTAAGTTTAAGTTTGAATGCTAATGCTAACTTGCTTATGCTAGCGATCTAATGCCAGTGCTAAAATCTGGTCACTTTCATACTGTACGTGTCCTCTATGATGAAAATAAGAGATCAGATGGGATTAAAGCATCACGTTTCATGGGAATATCAGATTAGAAGGCATTAAAGCTTAACCCTTGTCTACATGCAAGTTCAGCAAGTTTAAGGTTGAATGCTAATGCTAACTTGCTAATGCTAGCGATCTAATGCTAGTGCTAATATCTGGTGATTTTCATACTGTACGTGTACTCTATGATGGAAATAAGAGATCAGTTGGCATTAAAGCATAACCCTTCTTGTATATATGCAAATACAGCAATGTTAAAGTTTGAATGCTAATGCTAACTTGCTAATGCTAGCGATCTAATGCTAGTGCTAATATCTGGTCATTTTCATACTGTACGTGTCCTCTATGATGGAAATAAGAGAACAGATGGCAATAAAGCATAAACCTTCTTGTATATATGCAAATACAGCTATGTAAAAGTTTGAATGCTAATGCTAACTTGCTAATGCTAACGATCTAATGCTAGTGCTAATATCAGGTCATTTTCATACTGTACGTGTCCTCTATGATGGAAATAAGAAATCGTATGGCATTAAAAGCATAACCCTTCGCCGGCATAATAGATTAAATGTCATTAAAGCTTCACCTTCTTCTTGTATACATGCAAGTACTTCAATGTTTAAGTTTGAATGCTAATTCTAACTTGCTAATACTAGCGTTCTAATGCTAGTGCTAATATCTGGTCATTTTCATACTGTACTTGTCATCTATGATGGATATAAGAGATCAGATTGCATTAAAGCATATCCGTTCATGGGAATATCATATTAGATGGCATTAAAGCTTAACGCTTCTTGTATACATGCAAGTACAGCAAGTTTAAGGTTTAATGCTAATGCTAACTTGTTAATGCTAGCGATCTAATGCTAGTCCTAACATCTGGTCATTTTCATACTGTCGTGTCCTCTATGATGGAAAATAAGAGATCAGATGGCATTAAAGCATAACCCTTCTTGTATATATGCAAATACAGCAATGTAAAAGTTTGAATGCTAATGCTAACTTGCTAATGCTAACGATCAATGCTAGTGCTAATATCAGCACATTTTCATACTGTACGTGTCCTCTATAATGGAAATAAAGAGAACAGATGGCATTAATGCATAACCCTTCTTGTATACATGCAAGTACAGCAAGTTTAAGTTTGAATGCTAATGCTAACATGCTTATGCTAGCGATCTAATGCCAGTGCTAATATCTGCTCATTTTCATACTGTAGGTGTCTCTATGATGGATATAAGAGATCAGATGGCATAAAAGCATAACCCTTCATGGGAATATCAGATTAGATAGCATTAAAGCGTAACCCTTCTTGTATACATGCAAGTACAGCAAGTTTAAGGTTGAATGCTAATGCTAACTTGTTAATGCTAGCGATCTAATGCTAGTGCTAATATCTGGTCATTTTCATACTGTACGTGTCCTCTATGATGGAAATAAGAGAACAGATGGCATTAAAGCATAACCCTTCTTTTTATATATGCAAATACAGCAATGTAAAAGTTTGAATCTAGTGCTAACTTGCTAATGCTAACGATCTAATGCTAGTGCTAATATCAGGTCATTTTCATACTGTAACGTATCCTCTATGATGGATATAAGAGATCAGATGGCATTAAAGCATAACCCTTCATGGGAATATCAGATTAGATGGCATTAAAGCTTAACCCTTCTTGTATACATGCAAGTACAGTAAGTTTAAGTTTGAATGCTAATGCTAACTTGCTTATGCTAGCGATCTAATGCCAGTGCTAAAATCTGGTCACTTTCATACTGTACGTGTCCTCTATGATGAAAATAAGAGATCAGATGGGATTAAAGCATCACGTTTCATGGGATTATGAGATTAGATGGCATTAAAGCTGAACCCTTCTTGTATACATGCAAGTACAGTAAGTTTAAGTTTGAATGCAAATGCTAACTTGCTAATGCTAGCGATTTAATGCTAGTGTTGACATCTGGTCATTTTCATACTGTATGTGTCCTCGATGATGGAAATAAGAGATCAGATGGCATTAAAGCATATCCCTTCATGGGCATATTACATTAGATGGCATTAAAGTTTCCCACTTCTTGTATACATGCAAGTTCTACAATGTTTAAGTTTGAATGCTAATGCTAACTTGCTTATGCTAGCGATCTAATGCTAGTGCTAATATCTGGTCATTTTCATACTGTACGTGTCGTCTATGATGGATATAAGAGATCAGATGGCATTAGCATAACCCTTCCTGGGAATATCAGATTAGAAGGCATTAAAGCTTAACCCTTGTCTACATGCAAGTTCAGCAAGTTTAAGGTTGAATGGTAATGCTAACTTGCTAATGCTAGCGATCTAATGCTAGTGCTAATATCTGGTGATTTTCATACTGTACGTGTACTCTATGATGGAAATAAAGAGATCAGTTGGCATTAAAAGCATAACCCTTCTTGTATATATGCAAATACAGCAATGTTAAAGTTTGAATGCTAATGCTAACTTGCTAATGCTAGCGATCTAATGCTAGTGCTAATATCTGGTCATTTTCATACTGTCGTGTCCTCTATGATCGATATAAGAGATCAGATGGCATTAAAGCATAACCCTTCATGGGAATATCAGATTAGATGGCATGAAAGCTTTTACCCTTCTTGTATACATGCAAGTACAGTAAGTTTAAGTTTGAATGCTAATGCTAACTTTCTAATGCTAGCGATCTAATGCTAGTGCTAATATCTGGTCATTTTCATACTGTACGTGTCCTCTATGATGGAAATAAGAGAACAGATGGCAATAAAAGCATAACCCTTCTTGTATATATGCAAATACAGCTATGTAAAAGTTTGAATGCTAATGCTAACTTGCTAATGCTAACGTTCTAATGCTAGTGCTAATATCAGGTCATTTTCATACTGTACGTGTCCTCTATGATGGAAATAAGAAATCGTATGGCATTAAAGCATAACCCTTCGTCGGCATAATAGATTAAATGTCATTAAAAGCTTCACCCTTCTTGTATACATGCAAGTACTTCAATGTTTAAGTTTGAATACTAATTTAACTTGCTAATACTAGCGTTCTAATGCTAGTGCTAATATCTGGTCATTTTCATACTGTACTTGTCATCTATGATGGATATAAGAGATCAGATTGCATTAAAGCATATCCGTTCATGGGAATATCATATTAGATGGCATTAAAGCTTAACGCTTCTTGTATACATGCAAGTACAGCAAGTTTAAGGTTTAATGCTAATGCTAACTTGTTAATGCTAGCGATCTAATGCTAGTGCTAACATCTGGTCATTTTCATACTGTACGTGTCCTCTATGATGGAAATAAGAGATCAGATGGCATTAAAGCATAAACCTTCTTGTATATATGCAAATACAGCAATGTAAAAGTTTGAATGCTAATGCTAACTTGCTAATGCTAACGATCTAATGCTAGTGCTAATATCAGCTCATTTTCATACTGTACGTGTCCTCTATGATGGATACAAGAGATCAGATTGCATTAAAAGCATAACCCTTCATGGGAATATCAAATTAGATGGCATTAAAAGCTTAACCCTTCTTGTATACATGCAAGTACAGTAAGTTAAAGTTTGAATGCTAATGCTAACTTGCTAATGCTAGCGATCTAATGCTAGTGCTAATTTCTGTTCATTTTCATACTGTATGTGCCCTTTATGATGGAAATAAGAGATCAGATGTCATTAAAGCATAACCCTTCTTGTATATATGCAAATACAGCAATGTTAAAGTTTGAATGCTTATGCTAACTTCCTAATGCTAGCGATCTAATGCCAGTGCTAATATCTGGTCATTTTAACACTGTACGTGTCCTCTATGATGAAAATAAGAGATCAGATGCGATTAAAGCATCACCTTTTATGGGATTATGAGATTAGATGGCATTAAAGCTGAACCCTTCTTGGATACATGCAAGTACAGTAAGTTTAAGTTTGAATTCTGATGCTAACTTGCTAATGCTAGCGATCTAATGCTAGTGCTGACATCTGGTCATTTTCATACTGTACTTGTCCTCGATGATGGAAACAAGAGATCAGATGGCATTTAAGCATATCCCTTCATGGGCATATTAGATTAGATGTCATTAAAGCTTCCCACTTCTTTTATACATGCAAGTACTACAATGTTTAAGTTTGAATGCTAATGCTAACTTACTTATGTTAGCGATCTAATGCTAGTTCTAATATCTGGTGATTTTCATACTGTACGTGTCCTCTATGATGGAAATAAGAGAACAGATGGCAATAAAGCATAACCCTTCTTGTATATATGCAAATACAGCTATGTGAAAGTTTGAATGCAAATGCTAACTTGCTAATGCTAACGATCTAAGGCTAGTGCTAATATCAGGTTATTTTCATACTGTACGTGTCCTCTATGATGGAAATAAGAAATGGTATGGCATTAAAGCATAACCCTTCGTCGGCATAATAGATTAAATGTCATTAAAGCTTCACCCTTCTTGTATACATGCAAGTACTTCAATGTTTAAGTTTGAATGCTAATTCTAACTTGCTAATACTAGCGTTCTAATGCTAGTGCTAATATCTGGTCATTTTCATACTGTACTTGTCATCTATAATGGATATAAGAGATCAGATTGCATTAAAAGCATATCCGTTCATGGAATATCATATTAGATGGCATTAAAGCTTAACGCTTCTTGTATACATGCAAGTACAGCAAGTTTAAGGTTTAATGCTAATGCTAACTTGTTAATGCTAGCGATCTAATGGTAGTCCTAACATCTGGTCATTTTCATACTGTACGTGTCCTCTATGATGGAAATAAGAGATCAGATGGCATTAAAGCATAACCCTTCTTGTATATATGCAAATACAGCAATGTAAAAGTTTGAATGCTAATGCTAACTTGCTAATGCTAACGATCTAATGCTAGTGCTAATATCAGCTCATTTTCATACTGTACGTGTCCTCTATAATGGAAATAAGAGAACAGATGGCATTAATGCATAACCCTTCTTGTATACATGCAAGTACAGCAAGTTTAAGTTTGAATGCTAATGCTAACATGCTTATGCTAGCGATCTAATGCCAGTGCTAATATCTGCTCATTTTCATACTGTAGGTGTCCTCTATGATGGATATAAGAGATCAGATGGCATAAAAAGCATAACCCTTCATGGGAATATCAGATTAGATAGCATTAAAAGCTTAACCCTTCTTGTATACATGCAAGTACAGCAAGTTTAAGGTTGAATGCTAATGCTAACTTGTTAATGCTAGCGATCTAATGCTAGTGCTAATATCTGATCATTTTTCATACTGTACGTGTCCTCTATGATGGAAATAAGAGAACAGATGGCATTAAAGCATAACCCTTCTTTTATATATGCAAATACAGCAATGTAAAAGTTTGAATCCTAGTGCTAACTTGCTAATGCTAACGATCTAATGCTAGTGCTAATATCAGGTCATTTTCATACTGTACGTGTCCTCTTTGATGGATATAAGAGATCAGATGGCATTAAAGCATAACCCTTCATGGGAATATCAGATTAGATGGCATTAAAGCTTAACCCTTCTTGTACAAATGCAAGTACAGCAAGTTTAAGTTTGAATGCTAATGCTAACTTGCTTATGCTAGCGATCTAATGCCAGTGCTAAAATCTGGTCACTTTCATACTGTACATGTCCTCTATGATGAAAATAAGAGATCAGATGGGATTAAAGCATCACGTTTCATGGAAATGGCATTAAAGCATAACCCTTCATGGGATTATGAGATTAGATGGCATTAAAGCTGAACCCTTCTTGTATACATGCAAGCACAGTAAGTTTAAGTTTGAATGCAATGCTAATGCTAACAATGCTAGCTTATCCAATGCTAGTGTTGACATCTGGTCATTTTCATACTGTATGTGTCCCGATGATGGAAATAAGAGATCAGATGGCATTAAAGCATATCCTTCATGGAGATGGCAGACTTCTGTGGGCTAATAATGTTTAAGCTTGAATGCATATCCCTTCAATGCTAGTGCTAATATCTGGTACATTAGATGGCATTAAGAGATCAGATGGCATTAGCATAACCCTTTTGGGAATACCAGATTAGAACATTAAAGCTTAACCTTGTTACATGCAAAGTGTTTAAGTTTGAATGCTAATGCTAACTTGCTAATTGCGATTTAATGCTATGCTAGGTGATTTTCATACTGTAATGCTAGATGGAAATATCTGGCATTAAAGCATTTTCATATGCAAATACAGCAATGTAAAAGCTTGAATGCTAATGATGGATATAACGATCTAATGCTAGTGCTAATATCAGCTCATTTTCATACTGTATCCGGTTCCTCTATAATGGAAATAAGATTAGATGGCATTAATGCATAACCCTTGTATACATGCAAGTTCAGCAAGTTTAAGTTTGAATGCTAATGCTAACTTGCTTATGCTAGCGATCTAATGCCAGTGCTAATATCTGCTCATTTTCATACTGTAGGTGTCCTCTATGATGGATGAAATAAGAGATCAGATGGCATAAAAAGCATAACCTTCTTCAGATTAGATATATTATGCGTTAAATACACAGCAATGTAAAAGTTTGAATGCTAATGCTAACTTGTTAATGCTAACGATCTAATGCTAGTGCTAATATCTGGTCATTTTCATACTGTACGTGTCCTCTGGCGATGGAAATGGAAAATAAGAGAACAGCAAATACAGCAATGTAAATGCATAGTGCCTTCTTGCTAACGATCTAATGCTAGTGCTAATATCAGGTCATTTTCAACTGTACGTATCCTCTATGATGGATGATCAGATAGCATTAAAGCATAACCCTTCTAACATCAGATTGCTTATGCTAGCAGTAAGTCATCTAATGCCAGTGCTAATATCTGCTAAATTTTCATACTGTAGGTGTCCTCTATGATGGAAGAGATCAGATGGGATTAAAGCATCACCCCTTCATGGGGAATAGATGGCATTAAAGCTGAACCCTTCTTGTATACATGCAAGTACAGTAAGTTTAATGAATGCAAATGCTAACTTTAAAGAAGGATCTAATGCTAGTGTTGACATCTGGTATACTGTATGTGTCCTCGATGATGGAAATAAGAGATCAGATGGCAAGTTTTCATGGGCATATTACATGAATGCATTAAAGTTTCGAATTCTTGTATAGGATGCTACAATGTTTAAGATTTGAATGCTAATGCTAATATCTAGCCATCTAATTTTCATACTGGTCATTTTCATACTGTACGGTTTCCTCTATGATGGAAATAAGAGAACAGCATTAGGCTTTGGGAAAAGATTAGAAGGCCCTTTTCAACTTTTATATATGCAAATACAGCAAGTAAAAGTTTGAATCCTAGTGCTAACTTATAATGCTAGCGATCTAATGCTAGTGCTAATATCAGGTGATTTTCATACTGCACGCGATACTCTATGATGGAATAAGAGATCAGTTGGCATTAAAGCATAACCCTTCTTGTATATTGCAAATACAGGTTAAAGCTTGAATCTAATGGATTAGATGGCATTAAATTCGTCATTTTAACTGTACTGTCCTTTGTATACATGCAAGAATATCAGATTAGGGATGGCAGTAAGTTTCTTGTTTGAATACAGTAAGTTTAAGCTTGAAATGCTGCTAACTTTCTTATGCTAGCGATCTAATGCCAGTGCTAAAATCTGGGTCATTTTCACTGTACTTGTCTCTATGATGAAAATAAGAGAACAGATGGCAATAAAGCATAACCCTTCTTGTATATATGCAACACAGATGGCAAAAGTTTGAACCCTTCTTGCTAATGCTAATGTTCTAATGCTAGTGCTAATATCAGGTCATTTTCAAGTTTGAATGGAAAATGCTAATGGCATTAATGCACAACCCGCATCTATAATAGATTAAGTGTCATTGAAATCTTCAATTCTTCTTGCATATGTGCATTTCAATGTTTAAGCTTGAAGATCAGATTTAACTTGCTTATATCCGTTCTAATGCTAGTATAATATTAGATACATTAAAGTTTCCCACTATGATGTATAGATGCAAGTAAAGCATATCAGTTCAGGAATAGCTTGAGATGGCATTAAAGCTAACGCTTCTGCTTATGCAAGTACAGCAAGTTTAAGGTTTACTGCTAATGCTAATGTTAATGCTAGCGATCTAATGCTAGTGCTAACATCTGGTCATTTTCATAATTGCACGTGTCCTCTGGTGATGGAAATAAGAGATCAGATGGCATTATTTTCATATATGCAAATACAGCAATGTAAAAGTTTGAATGCTAATGCTAACTTGCTAATGCTAACGATTCCAATGCTAGTGCTAATATGGATTTTCATACTATGATGGATACAAGAGATCAGATGGCATTAAAGCATAACCTCCTGGGAATATCAGATTAGAAGGCATTAAAGCTAACCCTTTGTCTACATGCAAGTACAGTAAGTTAAAGTTTGAATGCTAATGCTAACTTGCTAATGCTAGCGTATCTAATGCTAGTGCTAATATCTGGTGATTTTCATACTGTACGCGGTACTTTATGATGGAAATAAAAAGATCAGATGTCATTAGCATAACCCTTCTTGTATATATGCAAATACAGCAATGTTAAAGTTTGAATGCTTATGCTAACTTCCTAATGCTAGCTTTGATTCAATGGCAGTGCTAATATCTGGTCATTTTAACACTGTAATAAGTCCTTTTTATGATGAAAATAAGAGATCAGATGCATTAAAGCATAACCTTTTATGGGATTATGAGATTAGATGGCATTAAAGCTGAACCTTCTTGTATACATGCAAGTACAGTAAGTTTAAGTTTGAATGCTAATGCTAACTTTCTAATGCTAGAGATCTAATGCTAGTGCTGACATCTGGTCATTTTCATACTGTACTTGTCCTCGGCGATGGAAACAAGAGAACAGATGGCATTAAAGCATATCCCTTCTTGTATATATGCAAATAGATGCTATGTAAAAGTTTGGACGTTTTATACATGCAAGTACTACAAATGTTAACGTTTGAATGCTAATGCTAATATCAGGTTATTTTAATCTATCTAAGGCTAGTGCTAATATGATGGAAATAAAGAAACGTATGGCATTAAAGCTATGATGTAAATTCTGGTCGGCATTAAAGCATAACCTTCGCCGCATAATAGATTAAATGTCATTAAAGCTTCACCCTTCTTGTATACATGCAAGTACTTCAATGTTTAAGTTTTGAATGCTAATTCTAACTTGCTTATACTAGCGTTCTAATGCTAGTGCTAATATCTGGTCATTTTCATACTGTACTTGGTTATCTATGATGGATATAAGAGGATGGATTATAAGAGATCATTAGATGGCATTAAAGCTTAACGTTCTGTATGGCACAGCAAGTTTAGGTTTAATATTAAGATGGGCATTAAATCTGGTCATTTTAACGCTTGATGGAAATAAGAGATCAGATGGCATTAAAGCATAACCCTTCTTGCATATATGCAAATACAGCAATTAAAAGTTTTAATGCTAATGCTAACTTGTTAATGCTAACGATCTAATGCTAGTGCTATTATCATCTGGTCATACTTTCTATAATGGAAATAAGAGAACAGATGGCATTAATGCATAACCCTCTTGTATATGATGGAGTTTGAATGCTAATGCTAACATGCTTATGCTAGCGACCAATGCCAGTGCTAATATCTGCTCATTTTCATACTGTACCCAGATGGATATAAGAGATCAGATTGTCGCGGAATATGAGATTAGATAGCATTGCACAGCAATGTAAAAGTTTGTTGAATGCTAATGCTAACTTGTTAATGCTAACGATCTAATGCTAGTGCTAATATCTGGTCATTTTCATACTGTACGTGTCCTCTATGATGGATACAAGAGAACAGATTGCATTAAAGCATAACCCTTTCTTTTTATATATGCAAATAGATGGCATTAAAAGCTTGAACCTAGTGCTATACATGCAAGTACAGTGTTAAAGTTTGAATGCTAGTGCTAATTTGGTAATTTTCATACTCTAATGCGGTAGTGCTTTGATGGATGTTCATTTTCAGATGGCATTAAAGAAGTTAACTTTTGATGGAAATATCAGATTAGATGTCATTAAAGCTTAACCCTTCTTGTACATACATGCAAATACAGCAAGTTAAAGTTTGAATGCTTATGCTAACTTGCTTATGCTAGCGATCTAATGGCAGTGCTAAAATTGGTCATTTTAACACTGCATTTGTCCTCTATGATGAAAATAAGAGATCAGATGGGATTAAAGCATCACGTTTCATGGGATTATGATTAGATGGCATTAAAGCTGAACCCTTCTTTTTGTATACATGCAAGTACAGTAAGTTTAAGTTTGAATGCAATGCTAACTTGCTAATGCTAGAGATCTAATGCTAGTGCTGACATCTGGTCATTTTCATACTGTACTTGTCCTCGATGATGGAAATAGAGATCAGATGGCATTAAAAGCATATCCCTTCATGGGCATATTACATTAGATGTCATTAAAGTTTCCCCTACTTTTTATACATGCAAGTTCTACAATGTTTAAGTTTGAATGCTAATGCTAACTTGCTTATGCTAGCGATCTAATGCTAGTGCTAATATCTGGTCATTTTCATACTGTACCGTAAGCCGCCTATGATGGATATAAGAGATCAGATGGCATTAGCATAACCTTCCTGGGAATATCAGATTAGCGCTAAAGCTTTAACCCTTGTCTACATGCAAGTTCAGCAAGTTTAAGGTTGAATGCTAATGCCAACTTGCTAATGCTAGCGTATCTAATGCTAGTGCTAATATCTGGTGATTTTCACTGCACGCGTACTCTTATGATGGAAATAAGAGATTCAGTTGGTATTAAAGCTATAACCCTTCTTGTATAGGCCATGCAAATACAGCAATGTTAAAGTTTGAATGCTAATGCTAACTTGCTAATGCTAGCGATCTAATGCTAGTGCTAATATCTGGTCATTTTCATACTGACGTGTCCTCTATGATCGATATAAGAGATCAGATGGCATTAAAGCATAACCCTTCATGGGAATATCAGATTAGATGGCATGAAAGCTTTACCCTTCTTGTATACATGCAAGTACAGTAAGTTTAAGTTTGAATGCTAATGCTAACTTTCTAATGCTAGCGATCTAATGCTAGTGCTAATATCTGGTCATTTTCATACTGTACGTGTCCTCTATGATGGAAATAAGAGAACAGATGGCAATAAAGCATAACCCTTCTTGTATATATGCAAATACAGCTATGTAAAAGTTTGAATGCTAATGCTAACTTGCTAATGCTAACGATGTAATGCTAGTGCTAATATCAGGTCATTTTCATACTGTACGTGTCCTCTATGATGGAAATAAGAGATCAGATTGCATTAAAGCATATCCCTTCATGGGAATATCAGATTAGATGGCATTAAAGCTTAACCCTTCTTGTATACATGAAAGTACAGCAAGTTTAAGGTTAAATGCTAATGACAACTTACTAATGCTAGCGATCTAATGCTAGTGCGGATATCTGGTCATTTTCATACTTTACGTGTCGTCTATGATGGAAATAAGAGATCAGATGCCATTAAAGCATAACCCTTCATGGGCATAGTAGATTAGATGGCATTAAAGCTAAACCCTTCTTGTATATATGCATATACAGCAATGTTAAAGTTTGAATGCTAATGCTAACTTGCTAATGCTATCTATCTAATGCTAGTGCTAATATCTGGTCATTTTCATACTGTACGTGTACTCTATTATGGATATAAGAAATCATATGGCATTAAAGCATAACCCTTCATGGGCATATTAGATTAAATGTCATTAAAGCTTCACCCTTCTTGTATACATGTAAGTACTACAATGTTTACCTTTGAATGCTTATTCTAACTTGCTAATACTAGCGTTCTAATGCTAATGCTAATATCTGGTCATTTTCATACTGTACGTGTCATCTATGATGGATATAAGAGATCAGATGGAATTATAGCATATCCCTTCATGGGAATATCAGATTAGATGGCATTAAAGCTTAACCCTTCTTGTATACATGCAAGTACAGCAAGTTTAAGTTTGAATGCTAATGCTAACTTGTTAATGCTAGCGATCTAATGCTAGTGCTAATATCTGGTCATTTTCATAGTGTAGGTGTCCTATATGATGGAAATAAGAGATCAGATGGCATTAAAGCATAACCCTTCATGGGAATATCAGATTAGATGGCCTTAAAGCTTAACCCTTCTTGTATACATGCAAGTACAGTAAGTTTAAGGTTGAATGCTAATGCTAACTTGTTAATGCTAGCGATCTAATGCTAGTGCTAATATCTGGTCATTTTCATACTGTACGTGTCCTCTATGATGGAAATAAGAGATCAGATGGCATTAAAAACATAACCCTTCTTTTTATATATGCAAATACAGCAATGTAAAAGTTTGAATCTAATGCTAACTTGCTAATGCTAACGATCTAATGCTAGTGCTAATATCAGGTCATTTCATACTGTACGTGTCCTCTATGATGGATATAAGAGATCAGATGGCATTAAAGCATAACCCTTCATGGGAATATCAGATTAGATGGCATTAAAGTTAACCCTTCTTGTACACTGCAAGTACAGCAATTTAAGTTTGAATGCTAATGCTAACTTGCTTATGCTAGCGATCTAATGCCAGTGCTAATATCTGGTCACTTTCATACTGTCGTGTCCTCTATGATGAAAATAAGAGATCAGATGGATTAAAGCATCACGCTTCATGGGATTATGAGATTAGATGGCATTAAAGCTGAACCCTTCTTGTATACATGCAAGTACAGTAAGTTTAAGTTTGAATGCAATGCTAACTTGCTAATGCTAGCGATCTAATGCTAGTGCTGACATCTGGTCATTTTCATACTGTATGTGTCCTCTATGATGGAAATAAGAGATCAGATGGCATTAAAGCATATCCTTCATGGCATATTACATTAGATGGCATTAAAGTTTCCCACTTCTTGTATACATGCAAGTTCACAATGTTTAAGTTTGAATGCTAATGCTAACTTGCTTATGCTAGCGATCTAATGCTAGTGCTATTATCTGGTCATTTTCATACTGTCGTGTAGCTCTATGATGGATATAAAGAGATCAGATGGCATTAAACATAACCCTTCCTGGGAATATCAGATTAGAAGGCATTAAAGCTTATACCCTTGTTACATGCAAGTTCAGCAAGTTTAAGGTTGAATGCTAATGCTAACTTGCTAATGCTAGCGATCTAATGCTAGTGCTAATATCTGGTGATTTTCATACTGCGTGTACTCTATGATGGAAATAAGAGATCAGTGGCATTAAAGCATAACCCTTCTTGTATATATGCAAATACAGCAATGTTAAAAGTTTGAATGCTAATGCTAACTTGCTAATGCTACGATCTAATGCTAGTGCTAATATCTGGTCATTTTCATACTGTACGTGTCCTCTATGATGAATAAGAGATCAGATGGCATTAAGCATAACCCTTCATGGGAATATCAGATTAGATGGCATGAAAGCTTTACCCTTCTTGTATACATGCAAGTACAGTAAGTTTAAGTTTGAATGCTAATCTAACTTCTAATGCTAGCGATCTAATGCTAGTGCAATATCTGGTCATTTTCATACTGTACGTGTCCTCTATGATGGAAATAAGAGAACAGATGGCAATAAAGCATACCCTTCTTGTATATATGCAAATACAGCTATGAAAAGTTTGAATGCTAATGCTAACTTGCTAATGCTAACGATTAATGCTAGTGCTAATATCAGGTCATTTTCATACTGTACGTGTCCTCTATGATGGAAATAAGAGATCAGATTGCATTAAAGCATATCCCTTCATGGGAAAATCAGATTAGATGGCATTAAAGCTTAACCCTTCTTGTATACATGAAAGTACAGCAAGTTTAGGTTAATGCTAATGCAACTTACTAATGCTAGCGATCTAATGCTAGTGCGGATATCTGGTCATTTTCATACTTTACGTGTCGTCTATGATGGAAATAAGAGATCAGATGCCATTAAAGCATAACCCTTCATGGGCATATAGATTAGATGGCATTAAAGCTAAACCCTTCTTGTATATATGCAATACAGAATGTTAAGTTTGAATGCTAATGCTAACTTGCTAATGCTATCTATCTAATGCTAGTGCTAATATCTGGTCATTTTCATACTGACGTGTACTCTATTATGGATATAAGAAATCAATGGCATTAAGCATAACCCTTCATGGGCATATTAGATTAAATGTCATTAAAGCTTCAACTTCTTGTATACATGAAGTACTACAATGTTTACCTTTGAATGCTTATTCTAACTTGCTATACTAGCGTCTAATGCTAATGCTAATATCTGGTCATTTTCATACTTATCGGTCATCTATGATGGATATAAGAGATCAGATGGAATTATAGCATATCCCTTCATGGGAATATCAGATTAGATGGCATTAAAGCTAACCCTTCTTGTATACATGCAAGTACAGCAAGTTTAAGTTTGAATGCTAATGCTAACTTGTTAATGCTAGCGATCTAATGCTAGTGCTAATATCTGGTCATTTTAGGGGTAGGTGTCTATATGATGGAATAAGAGATCAGATGGCATTAAAGCATAACCCTTCATGGGAATATCAGATTAGATGGCCTTAAAGCTTAACCCTTCTTGTATACATGCAAGTACAGTAAGTTATTTTGAATGCTAATCCTAACTTGCTAATGCTAGCGATCTAATGCTAGTGCTAATTTCTGGTCATTTCCATACTGTATGTGTCCTTTATGATGGAAAGAAGAGATTAGATGGCATAAAGCATTACCCTTCATGTGCATATTAGATTAGATGGCATTAAGCTTAACCCGC
>CM056200.1:35779882-35885919 GCA_029692085.1 Gymnothorax javanicus | reverse complement strand
GTATTCAAGAAGGGTTAAGCTTTAATGCCATCTAATCTAATATGCCCAGGAAGGGTGATGCTTTAATGCCATCTGATCTCTTATTTCCATCATAGAGGACACGCGACAGTATGAAAATGACCAGACATTAGAACTAGCATTAGATCTCTAGCATTAGCAAGTTAGCATTAGCATTCAAACTTAAACTTGCCTGTACTTGCATGTATACAAGAAGGGTTAAGCTTTTAATGCCATCTAATCTGATATTCCCATGAAGGGATATGCTTTAATGCCATCTGATCTCTTATATCCATCATAGACGATACACGTACTGTATGAAAATGACCAGATATTAGCACTAGCATTATATCGCTAGCAATTACAAGTTAGCAGTAGCATTCAAACTTAAACATTGCAGTACTTGCATGTATACAAGAAGGGTGAAGCTTTAATGCCATCTAATCTAATATGCCCATGAAGGGTGATGCTTTAATGCCATCTGATCTCTTATTTCCATTTTAGAGGACACATACAGTATGAAAATGACCAGACATTAGCACGAGCATTAGATCGCCAGCATTAGCAAAATAGCATTAGCAGTCAAACTTAAACTTACTGTACTTGCATGTATACAAGAAGGGTTAAGCTTTACTGCCATCTAATCTGATTTTCCCATGAAGAGTTATGCTTTAATGCCATCTGATCTCTTATATCCATCATAGAGGACACGTACAGTATGAAAATGACCAGATATTAGCACTAGCATTAGATCGATAGCATTAGCAAATTAGCATTAGCATTCAAACTTTAACATTGCTGTATTTGCATATATAAAAAAAAGGGTTTGCTTTAATGCCATCTGATCTCTTATTTCCATCATAGAGGACACGTGACAGTATGAAATGACGAGATATTAGCACTAGCATTAGATCGTTAGCATTAGCAAGTTAGCATTAGCATTCAAACTTAAACTTGCTGTACTTGCATGTATACAAGAAGGGTTAATCTTTAATGCCATCTAATCTGATATGCCCATGAAGGGTTATGCTTTAATGCCATCTGATCTCTAATTTCCATCATACAGGACACGTACAGTATGAAAATGACGAGATATTAGCACTAGCATTAGATCGCTAGCATTAGCAAGTTTGCATTAGCATTCAAACTTTAACTAACTGTACTTGCATGTATACAAGAAGGGGTTAAGCTTTAATGCCATCTAATCTGATATTCCCAACGAAAGTTTATGCTTTGATGCCATCTGATCTCTTATATCCATCATAGAGGACACGTACAGTATGAAAATGATCTGATATTAGCACTAGCATTAGAAAGTTAGCATTAGCATTCAAACTTTAATATTGTTATTTGCATAAATACAAGAAGAGTTAAGCTTTAATGCCATCTAATCTGATAATCCCATGAAAGTGGATGCTTTAATGCCATCTGATCTCTTATTTCCATCATAAAGGACACATACAGTATGAAAATGACCAGAAATTAGCACTGGCATTAGATCGCTAGCATTAGCAAGTTAGCATTAGCATTCAAACTTTAACTAACTGTACTTGCATGTATACAAGAAGGGTTAAGCTTTAATGCCATCTAATCTGATATTCCCAACGAAAGGTTATGCTTTAATGCCATCTGATCTCTTATATCCATCTTTGAGGACACGTACAGTATGAAAATGACCTGATATTAGCACTAGCATTAGATCGCTAGCATTAGCAAGTTAGCATTAGCATTCAAACTTTAATTTTGGTATTTGCATAAATAGAAGAAGGGTTAAGCTTTAATGCCATCTAATCTGATATTCCCATGAAGGGTTATGCTTTAATGCCATGTGATCTCTTATATCCATCATAAAGGACACGTTCAGTATGCAAATGACCAGATATTAGCATTAGCATTAGATCGTTAGCATTAGCAAGTTAGCATTAGCATTCAAACTTTAACATTGCTGTATTTGCATATTTTCAAGAAGGGTTGTGCTTTAATGCCATCTGATCTCTTATTTCCATCATAGAGGACACATACAGTATGAAAATGACCAGATATTAGCACTAGCATTAGATCGCTAGCATTAGCAAGTTTGCATTAGTATTCAAACTTAAACTCGCTGTACTTGCATGTATACAAGAAGGGTTAAGTTTTAATGCCATCTAATCTGATATTCCCATGAAGGGTTATACTTTAATGCCATCTGATCTCTTATATCCATCATAGAGGACACGTACAGTATGAAAAGGTCCATATATTAGCACTAGCATTAGATCGCTAGCATTAGCAAGTTGGCATTAGCATTCAAACTTATACACTGCAGTACTTGAATGTATACAAGAAGGGTGAAGCTTTAATACCGTCTAATCTAATATGCCCATGAAGGGTTATGCTTTAATGCCATCTGATCTCTTATTTCCATTATAGAGGACACATACAGTATGAAAATGACCAGACATTAGCACTAGCATTAGATCGCTAGCATTAGCAAGTTTGCATTAGCATTCAAACTTAAACTTGCTGTACTTGCATGTATACAAGGGTTAAGCTTTAATGCCATCAAATCTGATATTCCCATACTTTAATGCCATCTGATCTCTCATATCCATCATAGAGGAAAACGTACAGTATGAAAAAATGACCAGATATTAGCACTAGCATTAGATCGTTAGCATTAGCAAGTCAGCATTAGCATTCAAACTTAAATTACTGTATTTGCATATATACAAGGGTTATGCTATAATGCCATCTGATCGCTATTTCCATCATAGAGTTACAGTATGAAAATTACCAGATATTAGCACTTTAGATCTAATTAGCAAGTTTGCATTAGCATTCAAACTTAAACTTGCCCTTGCATGTAGTCAAGGGTTAAAGATTTAATGCTTTAATCTGATATTCCCAGGAAGGATCTGATGCAATCTGATCTCTTATTTCCATTATAGAACACGTACAGTATGAAAATGACCAGATATTAGCACTAGCATAAGATCGCTAGCATTAGCAAGTTAGCATTAGCATTCAACCTTAAACTTGCTGTTCTTGAAATGTATACAAGTGTTAAAATGCCTTCTAATCTGATATTCCCAGGAAGGGTTATGCTTTAATTCCATCTGATCTCTTATATCGATCATAGAGGACACGTACAGTATGAAAATGACCTGATATTAGCACAAGCATTAGATCGTTAACATTGGCAAGTTAGCATTAGCATTCAAACTTTTACATTGCTGTATTTGCATATATACAAGAAGGGTTATGCTTTAATGCCATCTGAGCTCTTATTTCCATCATAGAGGACACCTACAGTATAAAAATGACCAGATATTAGCACTAGCATTAGAACGCTAGCATTAGCAAGTTAGCATTAGCATTCAAACTTTAACATTGCTGTATTTGCATATATACAAGAAGGGTTAAGCTTTAATGCCATCTAATCTAATATGCCCATGAAGGGTCATGCATTAATGCCATCTGATCTCTTATTTCCATCATAGACGACACGTACAGTATGAAAATGACCAGATATCGGCACTAGCATTAGATCACTAGCATTAGCAAGTTTGCATTAGCATTCAACCTTAAACTTGCTGTACTTGCCTGTATGTAAAGAAGGGTTAAGTTAATGCCATCTAATCTGATTTCCCCGCGAAGGATGCCTTCTAATCTGATATTTCCATCATAGAGGACACGTTACAGTATGAAAATGCTTTAATTAGATCCATCTGATCTCTTGCTTGCATTTCAAGTGTTAGCAATGCCTTCTAATCTGATATTCCCAGCCTGGGTTATGCTTTTTTAATTCCATCTGATCTCTTATATCCATCATGAAAATGACCAGATATTAGCACTAGCATTAGATCGCTAGCATAAGCAAGTTAGCATTAGCATTCAAACTTAAACATTGTAGAACTTGCATGTATACAAGAAGGGTGAAGCTTTAATGCCATCTAATCTAATATGCCCATGAAGGGTTATGCTTTAATCTCATCTGATCTCTTATTTCCATTATAGAGGACACATACAGTATGAAAATGACCAGATATTAGCACAAGCATTAGATCGCTAGCATTATCAAGTTAGCATTAGCATTCAAACTTAAATTTACTGTACTTGCATGTATACAAGAAGGGTTAAGCTTTAATGAGATCTAATCTGATATTCCCATGAAGTATTATGCTTTAATGACATCTGATCTCTTATATCCATCATAGAGGACACGTACAGTATGAAAATGACCTGATATTAGCACTAGCATTAGATCGTTAGCATTAGAAAGTTAGCATTAGCATTCAAACTTTTACATTGCTGTATTTGCATATATACAAGAAGGGTTAAGCTTTAATGCCATCTAATCTAATATGCCCATGAAGGGTTATGCATTAATGCCATCTGATCTCTTATTTCCATCATAGACGACACGTCAGTATGAAAATGACCAGATATCGGCACTAGCATTAGATCACTAGCATTAGCAAGTTTGCATTAGCATTCAACCTTAAACTTGCTGTACTTGCCTGTATAAAAGAAGGGTTAAGCATTAATGCCATCTAATCTGATATTCCCATGAAGGGATTTGCTTTAATGCAATCTGATCTCTTATTTCCATCATAGAGGACACGTACAGTATGAAAATGACCAGATATTAGCACTATCATTAGATCGCTAGCATTAGCAAGTTAGCATTAGCATTCAACCTTAAACTTGCTGTGCTTGCATGTAGACCAGTGTTAAGCTTTAATGCCTTCTAATCTGATATTCCCAGCATGGGTTATGCTTTAATTCCATCTGATCTCTTATATCCATCATAGACGACACGTACAGTATGAAAATGACCAGATATTAGCACTAGCATTAGATCGCTAGCATAAGCAAGTTAGCATTAGCATTCAAACTTAAACATTGTAGAACTTGCATGTATACAAGAAGGGTGAAGCTTTAATGCCATCTAATCTAATATGCCCATGAAGGGTTATGCTTTAATGTCATCTGATCTCTTATTTCCATTATAGAGGACACATACAGTATGAAAATGACCAGATATTAGCACAAGCATTAGATCGCTAGCATTATCAAGTTAGCATTAGCATTCAAACTTAAATTTACTGTACTTGCATGTATACAAGAAGGGTTAAGCTTTAATGAGATATAATCTGATATTCCCATGAAGTGTTATGCTTTAATGACATCTGATCTCTTATATCCATCATAGAGGACACGTACAGTATGAAAATGACCTGATATTAGCACTAGCATTAGATCGTTAGCATTAGAAAGTTAGCATTAGCATTCAAACTTTTACATTGCTGTATTTGCATATATACAAGAAGGGTTATGCTTTAATGCCATCTGATCTCTTATTTCCATCATAGAGGACACATACAGTATGAAAATGACCAGATATTAGCAATAGCATTAGAACGCTAGCATTAGCAAGTTAGTATTAGCATTCAAACTTTAACATTGATGTATTTGCATATATACAAGAAGGGTTATGCTTTTATGCCATCTGATCTCTGATTTCCATCATAGATGACACGTACAGTATGAAAATGACCAGATATCCGCACTACCATTAGATCGCTAGCATTAGCAAGTTAGCATTAGCATTCAAACTTAAACTTGCTGTACTTGCATGTATACAAGAAGGGTTAAGCATTAATGCCTTCTGATCTCATAATCCCATGAATGGTGATGCTTTAATGCCATTTGATCTCTTATTTCCATCATAGAGGACACGTAAAGTATGAAAGTGACCAGATATTAGCACTAGCATTAGATCGCTAGCATTAGCAAGTTAGCAATAGCATCCAAACTTTAACATTGCTGTATTTGCGTGTATAAAGAAGGGTTAAGCTTTAATGCTTTCTGATCTCATAATCCCATGAATGGTGATGCTTTAATACCATTTGATCTCTTATTTCCATCATAGAGGACACATACAGTATGAAAGTGACCAGATATTAGCACTAGCATTAGATCGCTAGCATTAGCAAGTTAGCATTAGCATTCAACTTAAACTTGCCCTTACTTGCATGTAGAAAAGGGTTAAGATTTAATGCCTTTTAATCTGATATTCCCAGGAAGGGATATGCTTTGATGCCATCTGATCTCTTATTTCCATTATAGAGGACACGTACAGAATGAAAATGACCAGTTATTAGCACTAGCATTAGATCGCTAGCATTAGCAAGTTAGCATTAGCATTCAACCTAAAACTTGCTGTACTTGCATGTAGACAAGTGTTAAGCTTTAATGCCTTCTAATCTGATATTCCCAGGAAGGGTTATGCTTTAATTCCATCTGATCTCTTATATCTATCATAGACGACACGTACAGTATGAAAATGACCAGATATTAGCACTAGCATTAGATCGCTAGCATAAGCAAGTTAGGAATTAGCATTCAAACTTAAACATTGTAGAACTTGCATGTATACAAGAAGGGTGAAGCTTTAATGCCATCTAATCTAATATGCCCATGAAGGGTTATGCTTAAATGTCATCTGATCTCTTATTTCCATTATAGAGGACACATACAGTATGAAAATGACCAGATATTAGGACTAGCATTAGATCGCTAGCATTATCAAGTTAGCATTAGCATTCAAACTTAAATTTACTGTACTTGCATGTATACAAGAAGGGTTAAGTTTTAATGAGATATAATCTGACATTCCCATGAAGTGTTATGCTTTAATGCCATCTGATCTCTTATATCCATCATAGAGGACACGTACAGTATGAAAATGACCAGATATTAGCACTAGCATTAGATCGCTAGCATTAGCATGTTAGCATTAGCATTCAACCTTAAACTTGCTGTACTTTCATGTATACAAGAAGGGTTAAGCTTTAATGCCATCTAATCTCATATTCCCATGATGTGATATGCTTTAATGCCATCTGATCTCTTATATCCATCATAGAGGACACGTACAGTATGAAAATGACCTGATATTAGCACTAGCATTAGATCCTTAGCATTAGCAAGTTAGCATTAGCATTCAAACTTTAACATTGCTGTATTTGCATATATACAAGAAGGGTTAAGCTTTAATGCCATCTCATCTAATTTGCCCCTGAAGGGTTATGCTTTAATGCCATCTGATCTCTTATTTCCATCATAGACGACACGTACAGTATGAAAATGACCAGATATCCGCACTACCATTAGATCGCTAGCATTAGCAAGTTAGCATTAGCATTCAACCTTAAACTTGCTGTACTTGCATGTAGACAAGGCTTAAGCTTTAATGCCTTTTAATCTGATATTCCCAGGAAGGGATATGCTTTGATGCCTCTGATCTCTTATTTCCATTATAGAGGACACGTACAGTATGAAAATGCCCAGATATTAGCACTAGCATTAGATCGCTAGCATTATCAAGTTAGCATTAGCATTCAACCTTAAACTTGCTGTACTTGCATGTAGACAAGTGTTAAGCTTTAATGCCTTTTAATCTGATATTCCCAGGAAGGGTTATGCTTTAATTCCATCTGATCTCTTATATCCATCATAGACGACACGTACAGTATGAAAATGACCAGATATTAGCACTAGCATTAGATCGCTAGCATAAGCAAGTTAGCATTAGCATTCAAACTTAAACATTGTAGACCTTGCATGAATACAAGAAGGGTGAAGCTTTAATGAGATCTAATCTGATATTCCCATGAAGTGTTATGCTTTAATGACATCTGATCTCTTATATCCATCATAGAGGACACGTACTGTATGAAAATGACCTGATATTAGCACTAGCATTAGATCGTTAGCATTAGAAAGTTAGCATTAGCATTCAAACTTTTACATTGCTGTATTTGCATATATACAAGAAGGGTTATGCTTTAATGCCATCTGATCTCTTATTTCCATCATAGAGGACACATACAGTATGAAAATGACCAGATATTAGCAATAGCATTAGAACGCTAGCATTAGCAAGTTAGTATTAGCATTCAAACTTTAACATTGCTGTATTTGCATATATACAAGAAGGGTTATGCTTTTATGCCATCTGATCTCTGATTTCCATCATAGACGACACGTACAGTATGAAAATGACCAGATATCCGCACTACCATTAGATCGCTAGCATTAGCAAGTTAGCATTAGCATTCAAACTTAAACTTGCTGTACTTGCATGAATACAAGAAGGGTTAAGCATTAATGCCTTCTGATCTCATAATCCCATGAATGGTGATGCTTTAATGCCATTTGATCTCTTATTTCCATCAGAGAGGACAAGTAAAGTATGAAAGTGACCAGATATTAGCACTAGCATAAGATCGCTAGCATTAGCAAGTTAGCAATAGCATCCAAACTTTAACATTGCTGTATTTGCAAATATAAAGAAGGGTTAAGCTTTAATGCCTTCTGATCTCATAATCCCATGAATGGTGATGCTTTAATGCCATTTGATCTCTTATTTCCATCATTGAGGACACATACAGTATGAAAGTGACCAGATATTAGCACTAGCATTAGATCGCTAGCATTAGCAAGTTAGCATTAGCATTCAACTTTAAACTTGCCCTTACTTGCATGTAGAAAAGGGTTAAGATTTAATGCATTTTAATCTGATATTCCCAGGAAGGGATATGCTTTGATGCCATCTGATCTCTTATTTCCATCATAGAGGACACGTACAGTATGAAAATGACCAGTTATTAGCACTAGCATTAGATCGCTAGCATTAGCAAGTTAGCATTAGCATTCAACCTTAAACTTGCTGTACTTGCATATAGACAAGTGTTCAGCTTTAATGCCTTCTAATCTGATATTCCCAGGAAGGGTTATGCTTTAATTCCATCTGATCTCTCATATCCATCATAGACGACACGTACAGTATGAAAATGACCAGATATTAGCACTAGCATTAGATCGCTAGCATAAGCAAGTTAGCATTAGCATTCAAACTTAAACATTGTAGAACTTGCATGTATACAAGAAGGGTGAAGCTTTAATGCCATCTAATCTAATATGTCCATGAAGGGTTATGCTTAAATGTCATCTGATCTCTTATTTTCATTATAGAGGACACATACAGTATGAAAATGACCAGATATTAGGACTAGCATTAGATCGCTAGCATTATCAAGTTAGCATTAGCATTCAAACTTAAATTTACTGTACTTGCATGTATACAAGAAGGGTTAAGTTTTAATGAGATATAATCTGATATTCCCATGAAGTGTTATGCTTTTATGCCATCTGATCTCTTATATCCATCATAGAGGACACGTACAGTATGAAAATGACCAGATATTAGCACTAGCATTAGATCGCTAGCATTAGCAAGTTAGCATTAGCATTCAACCTTAAACTTGCTGTACTTTCATGTATACAAGAAGGGTTAAGCTTTAATGCCATCTAATCTCATATTCCCATGATGTGATATGCTTTAATGCCATCTGATCTCTTATATCCATCATAGAGGACACGTACAGTATGAAAATGACCTGATATTAGCACTAGCATTAGATCCTTAGCATTAGCAAGTTAGCATTAGCATTCAAACTTTTACATTGCTGTATTTGCATATATACAAGAAGGGTTATGCTTTAATGCCATCTGATCTCTTTATTTCCATCATATAGACACATACAGTATGAAAATGACCAGATATTAGCACTAGCATTAGAACGCTAGCATTAGCAAGTTGGTATTAGCATTCAAACTTTAACATTGCTGTATTTGCATATATACAAGAAGGGTTAAGCTTTAATGCCATCTCATCTAATATGCCCATGAAGGGTTATGCTTTAATGCCATCTGATCTCTTATTTCCATCATAGACGACACGTACAGTATGAAAATGACCAGATATCTGCACTACCATTAGATCGCTAGCATTAGCAAGTTAGCATTAGCATTCAAACTTAAACTTGCTGTACTTGCATGTATACAAGAAGGGTTAAGCATTAATGCCTTCTGATCTCATAATCCCATGAATGGTGATGCTTTAATGACATTTGATCTCTTATTTCCATCATAGAGGACACGTACAGTATGAAAGTGACCAGATATTAGCACTAGCATTAGATCGCTAGCATTAGCAAGTTAGCATTAGCATTCAAAACTTTAACATTGCTGTATTTGCATGTATAAAAATGGTTAAGCTTTAATGCCTTCTAATCTCATATGCCCATGAATGGTGATGCTTTAATGCCATTTGATCTCTTATTTCCATCATAGAGGACACGTACAGTATGAAAATGACCAGATATTAGCACTAGCATTAGATCGCTAGCATTAACAAGTTAGCATTAGCATTCAACCTTAAACTTGCTGTACTTGCATGTATACAAAGGGTTAAGCTTTAATGCCTTTTAATCTGATATTCCCATGAAGGGTTATGCTTTAATGCCATCTGATCTCTTATTTCCATTATAGAGGACACGTACAGTATGAAAATGACCAGATATTAGCACTAGCATTAGATCGCTAGCATTATCAAGTTAGCATTAGCATTCAACCTTAAACTTGCTGTACTTGCATGTATACACAAGTGTTAAGCTTTAATGCCATTTAATCTGATATTCCCAGGAAGGGTTATGCTTTAATTCCATCTGATCTCTTATATCCATCATAGACGACACGTACAGTATGAAAATGACCAGATATTAGCACTAGCATTAGATCGCTAGCATTAGCAAGTTAGCATTAGCATTCAAACTTAAACTTACTGTACTTGCATGTATACAAGAAGGGTTCAGCTTTAATGCCATCTAATCTCATAATCCCATGAAACGTGATACTTTAATCGCATCTGATCTCTTATTTTCATCATAGAGGACACGAACAGTATGAAAGTGACCAGATATTAGCACTGGCATTAGATCGCTAGCATAAGCAAGTTAGCATTAGCATTCAAACTTAAACTTGCTGTACTTGCATGTATACGAGAAGGGTTAAGCTTTAATGACATCTAATCTGATATTCCCATGAAGGGTTATGCTTTAATGCCATCTGATCTCTTATATCCATCATAGAGGACACGTACAGTATGAAAATGACCAGATATTATCACTAGCATTAGATGGCTAGCATTAGAAAGTTAGCATTAGCATTCAAACTTAAACTTGCTGTACTTGCATGTATACAAGAAGGGTTAAGCTTTAATGCCATCTAATCTAATATGCACATGAAGGGTAATGCTTTTATGCCATCGGATCTCTTCTTTCCATCATAAAGGACACATACAGTATGAAAACCAGACCAGATTAGATTAGCACTAGCATTAGATCGCTAGCATTAGCAAGTTAGATTAGCATTCAAATCCATTACTGTACAGTATGAAAAATGATAGTATTAAGAAGGTTAAGCTTTAATGCCATCTAATCTGATATTCCCATGAAGGGTTATGCTTTAATGCCATCTGATCTCTTATTTCCATCATATAGGACACCTACAGTATGAAAATGACCAGATATTAGCACTAGCATTAGATCGCTAGCATTAACAAGTTAGCATTAGCATTCAAACTTAAACTTGCTGTACTTGCATGTATACAAGAAGGGTTAAGCTTTAATGCCATCTAATCTGATATTCCCATGAAGGGATATGCTATAATTCCATCTGATCTCTTATATCCATCATAGATGACACGTACAGTATGAAAATGACCAGATATTAGCATTAGCATTAGAACGCAAGTATTACCAAGTTAGAATAAGCATTCAAAGGTAAACATTGTAGTACTTACATGTATACAAGAAGGGTGAAGCTTTAATGACATTTAATCTAATATGCCCATGAAGGGTTATGCTTTAATGCCATATGATTTCTTATATCCATAATAGAGTACACGTACAGTATGAAAATGACCAGATATTAGCACTAGCATTAGATAGATAGCATTAGCAAGTTAGC
This sequence comes from Gymnothorax javanicus, assembly GCA_029692085.1. Taxonomy (NCBI): domain Eukaryota; kingdom Metazoa; phylum Chordata; class Actinopteri; order Anguilliformes; family Muraenidae; genus Gymnothorax; species Gymnothorax javanicus. The sequence continues at coordinate 35,874,060 of CM056200.1, read as the reverse complement.
ATTAGCATTCAAACTTTAACATTGCTGTATATGCATATATACAAGAAGGGTTTAGCTTTAATGCCATCTAATCTAATATGCCCATGAAGGGTTATGCTTTAATGCCATCTGATCTCTTATTTCCATCATAGACGACACGTAAAGTATGAAAATGACCAGATATCCGCACTAGCATTAGATCGCTAGCATTAGCAAGTTGTCATTAGCATTCAACCTTAAACTTGCTGTACTTTCATGTATACAAGAAGGGTTAAGCTTTAATGCCATCTAATCTGATATTCCCATGAAGGGATATGCTTTAATGCCATCTGATCTCTTATTTCCATCATAGAGGACACGTACAGTATGAAAATGACCTGATATTAGCATTAGCATTAGATCGTTAGCATTAGCAAGTTAGCATTAGCATTCAACTTTTACATAGCTGTATTTGCATATATACAAGAAGGGTTATGCTTTATTGCCATCTGTTCTCTTATTTCCATCATAGAGGACACGTACAGTATGAAAATGACCAGATATTAGCACTAGCATTAGATCGCTAGCATTAGAAAGTTAGCATTAGCATTCAAACTTAAACTTACTGTACTTGCATGTATACAAGAAGGGTAAAGCTTTCATGCCATCTAATCTGATATTCCCATGAAGGGTTATGCTTTAATGCCATCTGATCTCTTATATCGATCATAGAGGACACGTACAGTATGAAAATGACCAGATATTAGCACTAGCATTAGATCGCTAGCATTAGCAAGTTAGCATTAGCATTCAAACTTTAACATTGCTGTATTTGCATATATACAAGAAGGGTTATGCTTTAATGCCAACTGATCTCTTATTTCCATCATAGAGTACACGTACAGTATGAAAATCACCAGATATTAGCACTAGCATTAGATCGCTAGCATTAGCAAGTTAGCATTAGCATTCAACCTTAAACTTGCTGAACTTGCATGTAGACAAGGGTTAAGCTTTAATGCCTTCTAATCTGATATTCCCAGGAAGGGTTATGCTAATGCCATCTGATCTCTTATATCCATCATAGACGACACGTACAGTATGAAAATGACCAGATATTAGCACTAGCATTAGATCGCTAGCATAAGCAAGTTAGCATTAGCATTCAAACTTAAACATTGTAGAACTTGCATGTATACAAGAAGTGGGAAACTTTAATGCCATCTAATGTAATATGACCATGAAGGGATATGCTTTAATGCCATCTGATCTCTTATTTCCATCATCGAGGACACATACAGTATGAAAATGACCAGATGTCAACACTAGCATTAGATCGCTAGCATTAGCAAGTTAGCATTAGCATTCAAACTTTAACATTGCTGTATTTGCATATATACAAGAAGGGTTAATGCCATCTAATGCCAACTGATCCCATGATTTCCATCATAGATCTGATCTCTTATTTTCATCATAGTATGAAAATCACCAGATATTAGCACTAGCATTAGATCGCTAGCATTAGCAAGTTAGCATTAGCATTCAAACCTTAAACTTGCTGAACTTGCATGTAGACAAGGGGTTAAGCTTTAATGCCTTCTAATCTGATATTCCCAGGAAGGGTTATGCTTTAATGCCATCTGATCTCTTATATCCATCATAGAGGACACGTACAGTATGAAAATGACCAGATATTAGCACTAGCATTAGATCGCTAGCATTAGCAAGTTAGCATTAGCATTCAAACTTAAACATTGTAGAACTTGCATGTATACAAGAAGTTTGCAATGCCATCTAATGTAATATGACCATGAAGGGATATGCTTTAATGCCATCTGATCTCTTATTTCCATCATCGAGGACACATACAGTATGAAAATGACCAGATGTTAACACTAGCATTAGATCGCTAGCATTAACAAGTTAGCATTTGCATTCAAACTTAAACTTACTGTACTTGCATGTATACAAGAAGGGTTCAGCTTTAATGCCATCTAATCTCATAATCCCATGAAACGTTATGCTTTAATCCCATCTGATCTCTTATTTTCCATCATAGAGGACACCTACAGTATGAAAATGACCAGATTTTAGCACTGGCATTAGATCGCTAGCATAAGCAAGTTAGCATTAGCATTCAAACTTAAACTTGCTGTACTTGCATGTATACAAGAAGGGTTAAGCTTTAATGCCATCTAATCTGATATTCCCATGAAGGGTTATGCTTTAATGCCATCTGATCTCTTATATCCATCATAGAGGACACGTGCAGTATGAAAATGACCTGATATTAGCACTAGCATTAGATCGTTAGCATTAGCAAGTTAGCATAAGATTCAAACTTTTAACATTGCTGTATTTGCATATATAAAAGAAGGGTTATGCTTTAATGCCATCTGTTCTCTTATTTCCATCATAGAGGACACGTGCAGTATGAAAATGACCAGATATTAGCACTAGCATTAGATATTAGCTAGATAGCATTAACAAGTTAGCATTAGCATTCAACCTTAAACTTGCTGTATATGCATGTATACAAGAAGGGTTAAGCTTTAATGCCATCTAATCTGATATTCCCATGAAGGGTTATGCTTTTAATGCCATCTGATCTCTTATATCCATCATAGAGGACACCTACAGTATGAAAAATGAGCAGATATTAGCACTGGCATTAGATCGCTAGCATAAGCATGTTAGCATTAGCATTCAAACTTAAACTTGCTGTACTTGCATGTATACAAGAAGGGTTAAGCTTTAATGGGTTAATCTGATATTCCCATGAAGGGATATCTGTTCTCTTATTTCCATTATAGAGGACACGTACAGTATGAAAATGACCTGATATTAGCACTAGCATTAGATCGTTAGCATTAGCAAGTTAGCATTAGCATTCAAACTTTTACATTGCTGTATTTGCATATATACAAGAAGGGTTATGCTTTTATTGCCATCTGATCTCTTATTTCCATCATAGAGGACACGTACAGTATGAAAATGACCAGATATTAGCACTAGCATTAGATCGCTAGCATTAACAAGTTAGCATTAGCATTAAAAACTTAAACTTGCTGTACTTGCATGTATACAAGAAGGGTTAAGCTTTAATGCCATCTAATATGATATTCCCATGAAGGGATATGCTTTAATGCCATCTGATCTCTTATATCCATCATAGATGACAAGTACAGTATGAAAATGACCAGATATTAGCACTAGCATTAGATCGCTAGCATTAGCAAGTTAGCATTCAAACATTCAAACTTTAACATTGAAGGTATTTAATGCATTTAATCTATTATTCCCATGAAGGGTTATGCTTTAATGCCAACTGATCTCTTATTTCCATCATAGAGGACACGTACAGTATGAAAATGACCAGATATTAGCACTAGCATTAGATCGCTAGCATTAGCAAGTTAGCATTAGCATTCAAACTTAAACTTGCTGAACTTGCATGTATACAAGGGTTAAGCTTTAATGCCTTCTAATCTGATATTCCCATAAGGGTTATGCTAATGCCATCTGATCTCTTATATCCATCATAGACGACAATCTGTACAGTATGAAAATGACCAGATATTAGCACTAGCATTAGATATTAGCGCTAGCATAATCGCAAGTTAGCATTAGCATTCAAACTTAAACATTGTAGAACTTGCATGTATACAAGAAGTGGGAAACTTTAATGCCATCTAATGTAATATGACCATGAAGGGATATGCTTTAATGCCATCTGATCTCTTATTTCCATCATCGAGGACACATACAGTATGAAAATGACCAGATGTCAACACTAGCATTAGATCGCTAGCATTAGCAAGTTAGCATTAGCATTCAAACTTAAACTTACTGTACTTGCATGTATACAAGAAGGGTTCAATGCTTTAATGCCATCTAATCTCATAATCCCATGAAAAATGACCAGATGATGCTTTAATCCCATCTGATCTTCTTAAACTTTTCATCATAGAGGTTCACACGCTACAGTATGAAAATGACCAGATTTTAGCACTGGCATTAGATCGCTAGCATTAGCAAAGTTAGCATTAGCATTCAAACTTAAACTTGCTGTACTTGCATGTGTACAAGAAGGGTTAAGCTTTAATGCCATCTAATCTGATATTCCCATGAAGGGTTATGCTTTAATGCCATCTGATCTCTTATATCCATCATAGAGGACACGTACAGTATGAAAATGACCTGATATTAGCACTAGCATTAGATCGTTAGCATTAGCAAGTTAGCACTAGGATTCAAACTTTTACATTGCTGTATTTGCATATATAAAAGAAGGGTTATGCTTTAATGCCATCTGTTCTCTTATTTCCATCATAGAGGACACGTACAGTATGAAAATGACCAGATATTAGCACTAGCATTAGATCGCTAGCATTAACAAGTTAGCATTAGCATTCAACCTTAAACTTGCTGTACTTGCATGTATACAAGAAGGGTTAAGCTTTAATGCTATCTAATCTGATATTCCCATGAAGGGTTATGCTTTTATGCCATCTGATCTCTTATATCCATCATAGAGGACACCTACAGTATGAAAATGAGCAGATATTAGCACTGGCATTAGATCGCTAGCATAAGCATGTTAGCATTAGCATTCAAACTTAAACTTGCTGTACTTGCATGTATACAAGAAGGGTTATGCATTAATGCCATCTGTTCTCTTATTTCCATTATAGAGGACACGTACAGTATGAAAATGAGCTGATATTAGCACTAGCATTAGATCGTTAGCATTAGCAAGTTAGCATTAGCATTCAAACTTTTACATTGCTGTATTTGCATATATACAGGAAGGGTTATGCTTTAATGCCATCTGATCTCTTATTTCCATCATAGAGGACACGTACAGTATGAAAATGACCAGATGTTAGCACTAGCATTAGATCGCTAGCATTAACAAGTTAGCATTAGCATTAAACCTTAAACTTGCTGTACTTGCATGTATACAAGAAGCGTTAAGCTTTAATGCCATCTAATATGATATTCCCATGAACGGATATGCTTTAATGCAATCTGATCTCTTATATCCATCATAGATGACAAGTACAGTATGAAAATGACCAGATATTAGCACTAGCATTAGAACGCTAGTATTAGCAAGTTAGAATTAGCATTCAAACTTAAACATTGAAGTACTTGCATGTATACAAGAAGGGTGAAGCTTTAATGACATTTAATCTATTATGCCGACGAAGGGTTATGCTTTAATGCCATACCATTTCTTATTTCCATCATAGAGGACACGTACAGTATGAAAATGACCTGATATTAGCACTAGCATTAGATCGTTAGCATTAGCAAGTTAGCATTTGCATTCAAACTTTTACATAGCTGTATTTGCATATATACAAGAAGGGTTATGCTTTATTGCCATCTGTTCTCTTATTTCCATCATAGAGGACACGTACAGTATGAAAATCACCAGATATTAGAACTAGCATTAGATCACTAGCATAAGTAAGTTAGCATTAGCATTCAAACTTAAACATTGTAGTACTTGCATGTATAAAAGAAGTGGGAAGCTTTAATGACATCTAATCTAATATGCCCATGAAGGGATATGCTTAAATGCCATCTGATCTCTTGTTTCCATCATCGAGGACAAGTACAGTATGAAAATGACCAGATGTCAGCACTAGCATTAGATCGCTAGCATTAGCAAGTTAGCATCAGAATTCAAACTTAAACTTACTGTACTTGCATGTATACAAGAAGGGTTCAGCTTTAATGCCATCTAATCTCATAATCCCATAAAAGGTGATGCTTTAATCGCATCTGATCTCTTATTTTCATCATAGAGGACACGTACAGTGTTAAAATGACCAGATATTAGCACTGGCATTAGATCGCTAGCATTAGGAAGTTAGCATAAGCATTCAAACTTTTACATTGCTGTATTTGCATATATACAAGAAGGGTTATGCTTTAATGACATCTGATCTCTTATTTCCATCATAAAGGGCACATACAGTATGAAAATGAACAGAAATTAGCACTAGCATTAGATCGCTAGCATTAGCAAGTTAGCATTAGCATTCAAACTTTAACTTACTGTACTTGCATGTATACAAGAAGGGTTAAGCTTTAATGCCATCTAATCTGATATTCCCATGAAGGGTTATGCTTTAATGCAATCTGATCTCTTGTATCCATCATAGAGGACACGTACAGTATGAAAATGAGCTGATATTAGCACTAGCATTAGATCGTTAGCATTAGCAAGTTAGCATTAGCATTCAAACTTTTACATTGCTGTATTTGCATATATACAAGAAGGGTTATGCTTTAATGCCATCTGATCTCTTATTTCCATCATAGAGGACACGTACAGTATGAAAATGACCAGATGTTAGCACTAGCATTAGATCGCTAGCATTAACAAGTTAGCATTAGCATTAAACCTTAAACTTGCTGTACTTGCATGTATACAAGAAGCGTTAAGCTTTAATGCCATCTAATATGATATTCCCATGAACGGATATGCTTTAATGCAATCTGATCTCTTATATCCATCATAGATGACAAGTACAGTATGAAAATGACCAGATATTAGCACTAGCATTAGAACGCTAGTATTAGCAAGTTAGAATTAGTATTCAAACTTAAACATTGAAGTACTTGCATGTATACAAGAAGGGTGAAGCTTTAATGACATTTAATCTATTATGCCGACGAAGGGTTATGCTTTAATGCCATACGATTTCTTATTTCCATCATAGAGGACACGTACAGTATGAAAATGACCTGATATTAGCACTAGCATTAGATCGTTAGCATTAGCAAGTTAGCATTAGCATTCAAACTTTTACATAGCTGTATTTGCATATATACAAGAAGGGTTATGCTTTATTGCCATCTGTTCTCTTATTTCCATCATAGAGGACACGTACAGTATGAAAATGACCAGATATTAGCACTAGTATTAGATCGCTAGCATTAGAAAGTTAGCATTAGCATTCAAACTTAAACTTACTGTACTTGCATGTATACAAGAAGGGTAAAGCTTTCATGCCATCTAATCTGATATTCCCATGAAGGGTTATGCTTTAATGCCATCTGATCTCTTATATCGATCATAGAGGACACGTACAGTATGAAAATGACCAGATATTAGCACTAGCATTAGATCGCTAGCATTAGCAAGTTAGCATTAGCATTCAAACTTTAACATTGCTGTATTTGCATATATACAAGAAGGGTTATGCTTTAATGCCAACTGATCTCTTGTTTCCATCATAGAGTACACGTACAGTATGAAAATCACCAGATATTAGCACTAGCATTAGATCGCTAGCATTAGCAAGTTAGCATTAGCATTCAACCTTAAACTTGCTGAACTTGCATGTATACAAGGGTTAAGCTTTAATGCCTTCTAATCTGATATTCCCAGGAAGGGTTATGCTAATGCCATCTGATCTCTTATATCCATCATAGACGACACGCGCACAGTATGAAAATGACCAGATATTAGCACTAGCATTAGATCGCTAGCATAAGCAAGTTAGCATTAGCATTCAAACTTAAACATTGTAGAACTTGCATGTATACAAGAAGTGGGAAACTTTAATGCCATCTAATGTAATATGCCCATGAAGGGATATGCTTTAATGCCATCTGATCTCTTATTTCCATCATCGAGGACACATACAGTATGAAAATGACCAGATGTCAACACTAGCATTAGATCGCTAGCATTAGCAAGTTAGCATTTGCATTCAAACTTAAACTTACTGTACTTGCATGTATACAAGAAGGGTTCAGCTTTAATGCCATCTAATCTCATAATCCCATGAAACGTGATGCTTTAATCCCATCTGATCTCTTATTTTCATCATAGAGGACACGTACAGTATGAAAGTGACCAGATTTTAGCACTGGCATTAGATCGCTAGCATAAGCAAGTTAGCATTAGCATTCAAACTTAAACTTGCTGTACTTGCATGTGTACAAGAAGGGTTAAGCTTTAATGCCATCTAATCTGATATTCCCATGAAGGGTTATGCTTTAATGCCATCTGATCTCTTATATCCATCATAGAGGATACGTACAATATGAAAATGACCTGATATTAGCACTAGCATTAGATCGTTAGCATTAGCAAGTTAGCACTAGGATTCAAACTTTTACATTGTTGTATTTGCATATATAAAAGAAGGGTTATGCTTTAATGCCATCTGTTCTCTTATTTCCATCATAGAGGACACGTACAGTATGAAAATGACCAGATATTAGCACTAGCATTAGATCGCTAGCATTAACTAGTTAGCATTAGCATTCAACCTTAAACTTGCTGTACTTGCATGTATACAAGAAGGGTTACGCTTTAATGCTATCTAATCTGATATTCCCATGAAGGGTTATGCTTTTATGCCATCTGATCTCTTATATCCATCATAGAGGACACCTACAGTATGAAAATGAGCAGATATTAGCACTGGCATTAGATCGCTAGCATAAGCATGTTAGCATTAGCATTCAAACTTAAACTTGCTGTACTTGCATGTATACAAGAAGGGTTATGCATTAATGCCATCTGTTCTCTTATTTCCATTATAGAGGACACGTACAGTATGAAAATGTGCTGATATTAGCACTAGCATTAGATCGTTAGCATTAGCAAGTTAGCATTAGCATTCAAACTTTTACATTGCTGTATTTGCATATATACAAGAAGGGTTATGCTTTAATGCCATCTGATCTCTTATTTCCATCATAGAGGACACGTACAGTATGAAAATGACCAGATGTTAGCACTAGCATTAGATCGCTAGCATTAACAAGTTAGCATTAGCATTAAACCTTAAACTTGCTGTACTTGCATGTATACCAGAAGCGTTAAGCTTTAATGCCATCTAATATGATATTCCCATGAACGGATATGCTTTAATGCAATCTGATCTCTTATATCCATCATAGATGACAAGTACAGTATGAAAATGACCAGATATTAGCACTAGCATTAGAACGCTAGTATTAGCAAGTTAGAATTAGCATTCAAACTTAAACATTGAAGTACTTGCATGTATACAAGAAGGGTGAAGCTTTAATGACATTTAATCTATTATGCCGACGAAGGGGTTATGCTTTTAATGCCATACGATTTCTTATTTCCATCATAGAGGACACGTACAGTATGAAAATGACCTGATATTAGCACTAGCATTAGATCGTTAGCATTAGCAAGTTAGCATTAGCATTCAAACTTTTACATAGCTGTATTTGCATATATACAAGAAGGTTTATGCTTTATTGCCATCTGTTCTCTTATTTGCATCATAGAGGACACGTACAGTATGAAAATGACCAGATATTAGCACTAGCATTAGATCGCTAGCATTAGAAAGTTAGCATTAGCATTCAACCTTAAACTTGCTGTACTTGCATGTATACAAGAAGGGTTAAGCTTTAATGCCATCTAAACTGATATTCCCATGAAGGGATATGCTTTAATGCCATCTGATCTCTTATATCCATCATAGATGACACGTACAGTATGAAAGTGACCAGAAATTAGCACTAGCATTAGATCGCTAGCATTAGCAAGTTAGCATTAGCATTCAAACTTAAACTTGCTGTACTTGCATGTAGACAAGGGTTAAGCTTTAATGCCTTCTAATCTGATATTCCCATGAAGGGTTATGCTTTAATGTCATCTGACCTCTCATATCCATCATAGACGACAAGTAGAGTATGAAAATGACCAGATATTAGAACTAGCATTAGATCGCTAGCATAAGTAAGTTAGCATTAGCATTCAAACTTAAACATTGTAGTACTTGCATATATAAAAGAACTGGGAAACTTTAATGACATCTAATCTAATATGCCCATGAAGGGATATGCTTAAATGCCATCTGATCTCTTGTTTCCATCATCGAGGACAAGTACAGTATGAAAATGACCAGATGTCAACACTAGCATTAGATCGCTAGCATTAGCAAGTTAGCATTAGAATTCAAACTTAAACTTACTGTACTTGCATGTATACAAGAAGGGTTCAGCTTTAATGCCATCTAATCTCATAATCCCATAAAAGGTGATGCTTTAATCGCATCTGATCTCTTATTTTCATCATAGAGGAAACGTACAGTGTTAAAATGACCAGATATTAGCACTGGCATTAGATCGCTAGCATTAGGAAGTTAGCATTTGCATTCAAACTTTTACATTGCTGTATTTGCATATATACAAGAAGGGTTATGCTTTAATGACATCTGATCTCTTATTTCCATCATAAAGGGCACATACAGTATGAAAATGAACAGAAATTAGCACTAGCATTAGATCGCTAGCATTAGCAAGTTAGCATTAGCATTCAAACTTTTACTTACTGTACTTGCATGTATACAAGAAGGGTTAAGCTTTAATGCCATCTAATCTGATATTCCCATGAAGGGTTATGCTTTAATGCAATCTGATCTCTTGTATCCATCATAGAGGACACGTAGAGTATGAAAATGAGCTGATATTAGCACTAGCATTAGATCGTTAGCATTAGCAAGTTAGCATTAGCATTCAAACTTTTACATTGCTGTATTTGCATATATACAAGAAGGGTTATGCTTTAATGCCATCTGATCTCTTATTTCCATCATAGAGGACACGTACAGTATGAAAATGACCAGATGTTAGCACTAGCATTAGATCGCTAGCATTAACAAGTTAGCATTAGCATTAAACCTTAAACTTGCTGTACTTGCATGTATACAAGAAGCGTTAAGCTTTAATGCCATCTAATATGATATTCCCATGAACGGATATGCTTTAATGCAATCTGATCTCTTATATCCATCATAGATGACAAGTACAGTATGAAAATGACCAGATATTAGCACTAGCATTAGAACGCTAGTATTAGCAAGTTAGAATTAGCATTCAAACTTAAACATTGAAGTACTTGCATGTATACAAGAAGGGTGAAGCTTTAATGACATTTAATCTATTATGCCGACGAAGGGTTATGCTTTAATGCCATACGATTTCTTATTTCCATCATAGAGGACACGTACAGTATGAAAATGACCTGATATTAGCACTAGCATTAGATCGTTAGCATTAGCAAGTTAGCATTAGCATTCAAACTTTTACATAGCTGTATTTGCATATATAAAAGAAGGGTTATGCTTTATTGCCATCTGTTCTCTTATTTCCATCATAGAGGACACGTACAGTATGAAAATGACCAGATATTAGCACTAGCATTAGATCGCTAGCATTAGAAAGTTAGCATTAGCATTCAAACTTAAATTTACTGTACTTGCATGTATACAAGAAGGGTAAAGCTTTCATGCCATCTAATCTGATATTCCCATGAAGGGTTATGCTTTAATGCCATCTGATCTCTTATATCGATCATAGAGGACACGTACAGTATGAAAATGACCAGATATTAGCACTGGCATTAGATCGCGAGCATTAGCAAGTTAGCATTAGCATTCAAACTTTAACATTGCTGTATTTGCATATATACAAGAAGGGTTATGCTTTAATGCCATCTGATCTCTTATTTCCATCATAGATGACACGTACAGTATGAAAATGACGAGATATTAGCACTAGCATTAGATCGTTAGCATTAGCAAGTTAGCATTAGCATTCAAACTTAAACTTGCTGTACTTGCATGTATACAAGAAGGGTTAATCTTTAATGCCATCTAATCTGATATGCACATGAAGGGTTATGCTTTAATGCCATCTGATCTCTTATTTCCATCATAGATGACACGTACAGTATGAAAATGACCAGAAATTAGCACTAGCATTAGATCGCTAGCATTAGCAAAATAGCATTAGCATTCAAACTTAAACTTGCTGTACTTGCATGTATACAAGAAGGGTTAAGATTTAATGCCATCTAATCTGATATTCCCATGAAGGGTTATGCTTTAATGCCATCTGATCTCTTATTTCCATCATAGAGGACTCGTACAGTATGAAAATGACCAGATATTAGCACTAGCGTCAGATCGCTAGCATTAGCAAGTTAGAATTAGCATTCAAACTTTAACATTGCTGTATTTGCATATATACAAGAAAGGTTATGCTATAATGCCATCTAATCTAATATGCCCATAAAGGGTTATGCTTTAATGCCATCTGATCTCTTATTTCCATCATAGAGGACACGTACAGTATGAAAATGACCAGATATCAGCACTAGCAATAAATCGCTAGCATTAGCAAGTTAGCTTTAGCATTTAAACTGAAACAAGACTGTATTTGCGTGTATAAAGAAGGGTTAGGCTTTAATGCCATCTGATCTCATAATCCCATGAATGGTGATGCTTTAATGCCATCTGATCTCTTATTCCCATCATAGAGGACACGTACAGTATGAAATTGACCAGAAATTAGCACTAGCATTAGATCGCTAGCATTAGCAAGTTAGCATTAGCATTCAAACTTTAACTTACTGTACTTGCATGTATACAAGAAGGGTTAAGCTTTAATGCCATCTAATCTGATATTCCCATGAAGGGTTATGCTTTAATGCCATCTGATCTCTTATATCCATTATAGAGGACACGTACAGTATGAAAATGACCTGATATCAGCACTAGCATTCGATCTCTAGCATTAGCAAGTTAGCATTAGCATTCAAACTTTAACATTGCTGTATTTGCATATATACAAGAAGGGTTATGCTATAATGCCATCTGATCTCTTATTTCCATCATAGAGGTCACGTACAGTATGAAAATGACCAGATATTAGCACTAGCATTAGATCGCTAGCATTAGCAAGTTAGCATTAGCATTCAAACTTTAACATTGCTGTATTTGCATATAAAGAAGGGTTAAGCTTTAATGCCATCTAATCTGATAATCCCATGAAAGTGGATGCTTTAATGCCATCTGATCTCTTATATCCATCATAAAGGACACGTACAGTATGAAAATGACCAGATGTTAGCACTAGCATTAGATCGATAGCATTAGCAAGTTAGCATTAGCATTCAAACTTTAACATTGCTGTATTTGCATATATACAAGAAGGGTTTGCTTTAATGCCATCTGATCTCTTATTTCCATCAAAGAGGACACGTACAGTATGAAAATGACGAGATATTAGCACTAGCATTAGATCGTTAGCATTAGCTAGTTAGCATTAGCATTCAAACTTAAACTTGCTGTACTTGCATGTATACAAGAAGGGTTAAGCTTTAATGCCATCTAATCTGATATTCCCATGAAGGGTTATGCTTTAATGCCATATGATCTCTTATATCCATCATAGACGACACGTACTGTATGAAAATGAGCAGATATTAGCACTAGCATTAGATCGCTAGCATTAGCAAGTTAGCATTAGCATTCAAACTTAAACATTGCAGTAATTGCATGTATACATGAAGGGTGAAGCTTTAATGCCATCTAATCTAATATGCCCATAAAGGGTGATGCTTTAATGCCATCTGATCTCTTATTTCAATTATAGAGGACATATACAGTATGAAAATGACCAGATATTAACACTAGCATAAGATCGATAGCATTAGCAAGTTAGCATTAGCATTCAAACTTTAACATTGCTGTATTTGCATATATACAAGAAGGGTTTGCTTTAATGCCATCTGATCTCTTATTTCCATCATAGAGGACACGTACAGTATGAAAATGACGAGATATTAGCACTAGCATTAAATCGTTAGCATTAGCAAGTTAGCATTAGCATTCAAACTTAAACCTGCTGTACTGGCATTCATACAAGAAGGGTTAATCTTTAATGCCATCTAATCTGATATTCCCATGAAGGGTTATGCTTTAATGCCATCTTATCTCTTATTTCCATCATAGAGGACTCGTACAGTATGAAAATGACCAGATATTAGCACTAGCGTCAGATCGCTAGCATTAGCAAGTTAGCATTAGCATTCAAACTTTAACATTGCTGTATTTGCATATATACAAGAAAGGTTATGCTTTAATGCCATCTAATCTAATATGCCCATGAAGGGTTATGCTTTAATGACATCTGATCTCTTATTTCCATCATAGAGGACACGTACAGTATGAAAATGACCAGATATCAGCACTAGCAATAAATGCTAGCATTAGCAAGTTAGCTTTAGCATTTAAACTGAAACAAGACTGTATTTGCGTGTATAAAGAAGGGTTAGGCTTTAATGCCATCTGATCTCATAATCCCATGAATGGTGATGCTTTAATGCCATCTGATCTCTTATTCCCATTATAGAGGACACGTACAGTATGAAAATGACCAGAAATTAGCACTAGCATTAGATCGCTAGCATTAGCAAGTTAGCATTAGCATTCAAACTTTAACATTGCTGTATTTGCATATATACAAGAAGGGTTATGCTATAATGCCATCTGATCTCTTATTTCCATCATAGAGGACACGTACAGTATGAAAATGACCAGATATTAGCACTAGCATTAGATCGCTAGCATTAGCAAGTTAGCATTAGCATTCAAACTTTAACATTGCTGTATTTGCATATATAAAGAAGGGTTAAGCTTTAATGCAATCTAATCTGATAATCCCATGAAAGTGGATGCTTTAATGCCATCTGATCTCTTATTTCCATCATAAAGGACACATACAGTATGAAAATGAACAGAAATTAGCACTGGCATTAGATCACTAGTATTAGCAAATTAGCATTAGCATTCAACTTAAACTTACTGTACTTGCATGTATACAAGAAGGGTTAAGATTTAATGCCATCTAATCTGATATTCCCATGAAGGGTTATGCTTCAATGCCATCTGATCTCTTATTTCCATCATAGAGGACACGTACAGTATGAAAATGACCAGATATCAGCACTAGCAATAGATCGCTAGCATTAGCAAGTTAGCTTTAGCATTTAAACTTAAACAAGACTGTATTTGCGTGTATAAAGAAGCGCTAGGCTTTAATGCCATCTGATCTCATAATCCCATGAATGGTTATGCTTTAATGCCATCTGATCTCTTATTCCCATCATAGAGGACACGTACAGTATGAAAATGAGCAGAAATTAGCACTAGCATTAGATCGCTAGCATTAGCAAGTTAGCATTAGCATTCAAACTTTAACTTACTGTACTTGCATGTATACAAGAAGGGTTAAGCTTTAATGCCATCTAATCTGATATTCCCATGAAGGGTTATGCTTTAATGCCATCTGATCTCTTATATCCATCATAGAGGACACGTACAGTATGAAAATGACCTGATATTAGCACGAGCATTAGATCGCTAGCATTAGCAAGTTAGCATTAGCATTCAAACTTTAACATTGCTGTATTTGCATATATACAAGAAGGGTTAAGCTATAATGCCATCTGATCTCTTATTTCCATCATAGAGGACACGTACAGGATGAAAATGACCAGATATTAGCACTAGCATTAGATCGCTAGCATTAGCAAGTTAGCATTAGCATTCAAACTTTAACATTGCTGTATTTGCGTATATAAAGAAGGGTTAAGCTTTAATGCCATCTAATCTGATAATCCCATGAAAGTGGATGCTTTAATGCCATCTGATCTCTAATTTCCATCATAAATGACACAAACAGTATGAAAATGACCAGAAATTAGCACTAGCATTAGATCGCTAGCATTAGCAAGTTAGCATCAGTATTCAAACTTAAACAATGCAGTGCTTGCATGTATACAAGAAGGGGTGAAGCTTTAATGCCGTCTAATCTAATATGCCCATGAAGGGTTATGCTTTAATGCCATCTGATCTCTTATTTCCATTATAGAGGACACATACAGTATGAAAAAGACCAGACAGTAGCACTAGCATTAGATCGCTAGCATTAGCAAGTTTGCATTAGCATTCAAACTTAAACTTGCTGTACTTGCATGTATTCAAGAAGGGTTAAGCTTTAATGCCATCTAATCTGATATTCCCATGAAGGGTTAGACTTAATGCCATCTGATCTCTCATATCCATCATAGAGGAAACGTACAGTATGAAAATTACCAGATATTAGCACTAGCATTGGATCGCTAGCATTAGCAAGTAAGCATTAGCATTCAAACTTTAACATTGCTGTATTTGCATATATACAAGAAGGGTTATGCTTTAATGCCATCTGATCTCTTATTTCCATCATAGAGGACACGTACGGTATGATAATGACCAGACATTAGCACTAGCATTAGATCGCTAGCATTAGCAAGTTAGCATTAGCATTCAAACTTAAACTTACTGTACTTGCATGTATACAAGAAGGTTTAAGCTTTAATGCCATCTAATCTGATATTACCATGAAGGGTTATGCTTTAATGCCATCTGATCTCTTATATCCATCATAGAGGACACGTACGGTATGAAAATGACCAGATATTAGCACTAAGCATTAGATCGTTACCTTTACCAAGTTAGCATTAGCATTCAAACTTTAACATTGCTGTATTTGCATATATACAAGAAGGGTTATGCTTTAATGCCATCTGATCTCTTATTTCCATTATAGAAGACACATACAGTATGAAAAAGACCAGACATTAGCACGAGCATTAGATCGCTAGCATTAGCAAGTTAGCATTAGCATTTAAACTTAAACTTACTGTACTTGCATGTGTACAAGAAGGGATATGCTTTAATGCCATCTGATGTCTTATTTCCATCATAGAGGACACGTACAGTATGAAAATGGCCAGACATTAGAACTAGCATTAGATCTCTAGCATTAGCTATTTAGCATTAGCATTCAAACTTAAACTTGCCTGTACTTGCATGTATACAAGAAGGGTTAAGCTTTAATGCCATCTAATCTGATATTCCTATGAAGCGTTATGCTTTAATGCCATCTGATCTCTTATATCCATCATAGACGAGACGTACTGTATGAAAATGACCAGATATTAGCACTAGCATTAGATCGCTAGCATTAGCAAGTTAGCATTAGCATTCAAACTTAAACATTGCAGTACTTGCATGTATACAAGAAGGGTGAAGCTTTAATGCCATCTAATCTAATATGCCCATGAAGGGTGATGCTTTAATGCCATCTGATCTCTTATTTCCATTATAGAGGACATATACAGTATGAAAATTACCAGATATTAGCACTAGCATTAGATCGCCAGCATTAGCAAAATTGCATTAGCAGTCAAACTTAAACTTACTGTACTTGCATGTATACAAGAAGGGTTAAGCTTTAATGCCATCTAATCTGATATTCCCATGAAGAGTAATGCTTTAATGCCATCTGATCTCTTATATCCATCATAGAGGACACGTACAGTATGAAAATGACCAGATATTAGCACTAGCATTAGATCGATAGCATTAGCAAGTTAGCATTAGCATTCAAACTTTAACATTGCTGTATTTGCATATATACAAGAAGGGTTATGCTTTAATGCCATCTGATCTCTTATTTCCATCATAGAGGACACGTACGGTTTGATAATGACCCGACATTAGCACTAGCAATAGATCGCTAGCATTAGCAAGTTAGCATTAGCATTCAAACTTAAACTTACTGTACTTGCATGTATACAAGAAGGGTTCAGCTTTAATGCCAACTAATCTAATATTCCCATGAAGGGTTATGCTTTAATGCCATCTGATCTCTTATATCCATAATAGAGGACACGTACAGTATGAAAATGACCAGAAATTAGCATTAGCATTGAATCGTTAGCATTAGCAAGTTAGCATTAGCATTCAAACTTTAACATTGCTGTATTTGCATATTTTCAAGAAGGGTTGTGCTTTAATGCCATCTGATCTCTTATTTCCATTTTAGAGGACACATACAGTATGAAAATGACCAGACATTAGCACGAGCATTAGATCGCTAGCATTAGCAAGTTAGCATTAGCATTTAAACTTAAACTTACTGTACTTGCATGTATACAAGAAGGGTTAAGCTTTAATGCCATCTAATATGATATTCCCATGAAGGGTTATGCTTTAATGCCATCTGATCTCTTATATCCATCATAAAGGACACGTTCAGTATGCAAATGACCAGATATTAGCATTAGATCGTTAGCATTAGCAAGTTAGCATTAGCATTCAAACTTTAACATTGCTGTATTTGCATATTTTCAAGAAGGGTTGTGCTTTAATTCCATCTGATCTCTTATTTCCATCATAGAGGACACATACAGTATGAAAATGACCAGATATTAGCACTAGCATTGGGTCGCTAGCATTAGCAAGTTTGCATTAGTATTCAAAATTAAACTCGCTGTACTTGCATGTATACAAGAAGGGTTAAGCTTTAATGCCATCTAATCTGATATTCCCATGAAGGGTTATACTTTAATGCCATCTGATCTCTTATATCCATCATAAAGGACACGTACAGTATGAAAATGACCAGATATTAGCACTAGCATTAGAACGCTACGATGAGCAAAATAGCATTAGCAGTCAAACTTAAACTTACTGTACTTGCATGTATACAAGAAGGGTTAAGCTTTAATGCCATCTAATCTGATATTCCCATGAAGGGTTATGCTATAATGCCATCTAATCTCTTATATCCATCACAGAGGACTCGTAAAGTATGAAAATGACCAGATATTAGCACTAGCATTAGATCGATAGCATTAGCAAGTTAGCATTAGCATTCAAACTTAAACTTGCTGTACTTGCATGTATTCAAGAAGGGTTAAGCTTTAATGCCATCTAATCTAATATGCCCAGGAAGGGTGATGCTTTAATGCCATCTGATCTCTTATTTCCATCATAGAGGACACGTACAGTATGAAAATGACCAGACATTAGAACTAGCATTAGATCTCTAGCATTAGTAAGTTAGCATTAGCATTCAAACTTAAACTTGCCTGTACTTGCATGTATACAAGAAGGGTTAAGCTTTAATGCCATCTAATCTGATATTCCCATGAAGGGATATGCTTTAATGCCATCTGATCTCTTATATCCATCATAGACGACACGTACTGTATGAAAATGACCAGATATTAGCACTAGCATTATATCGCTAGCATTAGCAAGTTAGCAGTAGCATTCAAACTTAAACATTGCAGTACTTGCATGTATACAAGAAGGGTGAAGCTTTAATGCCATCTAATCTAATATGCCCATGAAGGGTGATGCTTTAATGCCATCTGATCTCTTATTTCCATTATAGAGGACATATACAGTATGAAAATGACCAGATATTAGCACTAGCATTAGATCGCCAGAATTAGCAAAATAGCATTAGCAGTCAAACTTAAACTTACTGTACTTGCATGTATACAAGAAGGGTTAAGCTTTACTGCCATCTAATCTGATTTTCCCATGAAGAGTTATGCTTTAATGCCATCTGATCTCTTATATCCATCATAGAGGACACGTACAGTATGAAAATGACCAGATATTAGCACTAGCATTAGATCGATAGCATTAGCAAATTAGCATTAGCATTCAAACTTTAACATTGCTGTATTTGCATATATAAAAGAAGGGTTTGCTTTAATGCCATCTGATCTCTTATTTCCATCATAGAGGACACGTACAGTATGAAAATGACGAGATATTAGCACTAGCATTAGATCGTTAGCATTAGCAAGTTAGCATTAGCATTCAAACTTAAACTTGCTGTACTTGCATGTATACAAGAAGGGTTAATCTTTAATGCCATCTAATCTGATATGCCCATGAAGGGTTATGCTTTAATGCCATCTGATCTCTTATTTCCATCATACAGGACACGTACAGTATGAAAATGACGAGATATTAGCACTAGCATTAGATCGCTAGCATTAGCAAGTTTGCATTAGCATTCAAACTTTAACTAACTGTACTTGCATGTATACAAGAAGGGTTAAGCTTTAATGCCATCTAATCTGATATTCCCAACGAAAGGTTATGCTTTGATGCCATCTGATCTCTTATATCCATCATAGAGGACACGTACAGTATGAAAATGATCTGATATTAGCACTAGCATTAGAAAGTTAGCATTAGCATTCAAACTTTAATATTGTTATTTGCATAAATACAAGAAGAGTTAAGCTTTAATGCCATCTAATCTGATAATCCCATGAAAGTGGATGCTTTAATGCCATCTGATCTCTTATTTCCATCATAAAGGACACATACAGAATGAAAATGACCAGAAATTAGCACTAGCATTAGATCGCTAGCATTAGCAAGTTAGCATTAGCATTCAAACTTTAACTAACTGTACTTGCATGTATACAAGAAGGGTTAAGCTTTAATGCCATCTAATCTGATATTCCCATGAAGGGTTATGCTTTAATGCCATCTGATCTCTTATATCCATCATTGAGGACACGTACAGTATGAAAATGACCTGATATTAGCACTAGCATTAGATCGCTAGCATTAGCAAGTTAGCATTAGCATTCAAACTTTAATTTTGGTAATTGCATAAATACAAGAAGGGTTAAGCTTTAATGCCATCTAATCTGATATTCCCATGAAGGGTTATGCTTTAATGCCATCTGATCTCTAATATCCATCATAGAGGACACGTACAGTATGAAAAGGTCCAGATATTAGCACTAGCAATAGATCGCTAGCATTAGCAAGTTAGCATTAGTATTCAAACTTAAACAATGCAGTACTTGCATGTATACAAGAAGGGTGAAGCTTTAATGCCGTCTAATCTAATATGCCCATGAAGGGTTATGCTTTAATGCCATCTGATCTCTTATTTCCATTATAGAGGACACATACAGTATGAAAATGACCAGACATTAGCACTAGCATTAGATCGCTAGCATTAGCAAGTTTGCATTAGCATTCAAACTTAAACTTACTGTACTTGCATGTATACAAGAAGGGTTAAGCTTTAATGCCATCTAATCTGATATTCCCATGAAGGGTTATGCTTTAATGCCATCTGATCACTTATATACATCATAGAGGACACGCATAATATGAAAATGACCTGATATTAGCACTAGCATTAGATCGCTAGCATTATCAAGTTAGCTTCAGCATTCAAACTTTAACATTGCTGTATTTGCGTATATAAAGAAGGGTTAAGCTTTAATGCCATCTAATCTCATAATCCCATGAAAGGTGATGCTTAAATGGCATCTGATCTCTTATTTCAATCATAAAGGACACATACAGTATAAAAATGACCAGAAATTAGCACTAGCATTAGATCGCTAGCATTAGCAAGTTAGCATTAGCATTCAAACTTAAACTTACTGTATTTGCATGTATACAAGAAGGGTTAAGCTTTAATGCCATTTAATCTGATATTCCCATGAATGGTTATGCCTTAATGCCGTCTGATCTCTTATATACATCATAGAGGACACGTAGAGTATGAAAATGACCTGATATTTGCACTAGCATTAGATCGCTAGCATTAGCAAGTTAGCATTAGCATTCAATCTTTAACATTGCTGTATTTGCATTCATACAATAAGGGTTAAGCTTTAATGCCATCTAATCTAATATGCCCATGAAGGGTTATGCTTTAATGCCATCTGATCACTTATTTCCATTATAGAGGACACGTACAGTATGAAAATGATCAGATATTAGCAGTAGCATTAGATCGCTAGCATTAGCAAGTTAGCATTAGCATTCAAACTTAAACTTGCTGTACTTGCATGTATACAAGAAGGGTGAAGCTTTAATGCCATCTAATCTAATATGCCCATGAAGGGTGATGCTTTAATGCCATCTGATCTCTTATATCCATCATAGAGGACACGTACAGTATGAAAATGACCAGATATTAGCACTAGCATTAGATCGATACCATTAGCAAGTTAGCATTAGCATTCAAACTTAAACTTGCTGTAGTGGCATTTATACAAGAAGGGTTATTCTTTATTGCCATCTGATCTCTTATTTCCATCATAGAGGACACGTACAGTATGAAAATGATGAGATATTAGCACTAGCATTAGATCGCTAGCATTAGCAAGTTAGCATTAGCATTCAAACTTAAACTTACTGTATTTGCATGTATACAAGAAGGGTTAAGCTTTAATGCCATTTAATCTGATATTCCCATGAAGGGTTATGCTTTAATGCCGTCTGATCTCTTATATACATCATAGAGGACACGTACAGTATGAAAATGACCTGATATTAGCACTAGCATTAGATCGCTAGCATTAGCAAGTTTTCATTAGCATTCAAACTTTAACATTGCTGTATTTGCATTTATACAAGAAGGGTTAAGCTTTAATGCCATCTAATCTAATATGCCAATGAAGGGTTATGCTTTAATGCCATCTGATCTCTTATTTCCATTATAGAGGACACATACAGTATGAAAATGACCAGATATTAGCACTAGCATTAGATCGCTAGCATTAGCAAGTTAGCATTAGCATTCAAACTTAAACTTGCTGTACTTGCATGTATACAAGAAGGGTGAAGCTTTAATGCCATCTAATCTAATATGCCCATGAAGGGTGATGCTTTAATGCCATCTGATCTCTTATATCCATCATAGAGGACACGTACAGTATGAAAATGATGAGATATTAGCACTAGCATTAGATCGCTAGCATTAGCAAGTTAGCATTAGCATTCAAAATTAAACTTACTGTACTTGCATGTATACAAGAAGGGTTAAGCTTTAATGCAATCTAATCTGATAATCCCATGAAAGGTGATGCTTTAATTCCATCTGATCTCTTATTTCCATCATAAAGGACACATACAGTATGAAAATGACCAGAAATTAGCACTAGCATTAGATCGATAGCATTAGCAAGTTAGCATTAGCATTCAAACTTAAACTTACTGTACTTGCATGTATTCAAGAAGTGTTAAGCTTTAATGCCATCTAATCTGATATTCCCATGAAGGGTTATGCTTTAATGCCATCTGATCTCTTATATACATCATAGAGGAAACGTACAGTATGAAAATGACCAGATATTAGCACTAGCATTAGATCGCTAGCATTAGCAAGTTAGCATTAGCATTCAAACTTAAACATTGCAGTACTTGCATGTATACAAGAAGGGTGAAGCTTTAATGCCATCTAATCTGATATGCCCATGAAGGGTTATGCTTTAATGCCATCTGATCTCTTATTCCATCATAGAGGACACGTACAGTATGAAAATGACAAGATATTAGCACTAGCATTAGATCGCTAGCATTAGCAAGTTAGCATTAGCATTCAAACTTAAACTTGCTGTACTTGCATGTATACAAGAAGGGTTAAGCTTTAATGGCATCTAATCTGATAATCCCATGAAAGGTGATGCTTTTAATGCCATCTGATCTCTTATTTCCATCATAAAGGACACATACAGTATGAAAATGACCAGAAATTAGCACTAGCATTAGATCGCTAGCATTAGCAAGTTAGCATTAGCATTCAAACTTTAACATTGCTGTATTTGCATGTATAAAGAAGGGTTAAGATTTAATGCCATCTAATCTCATAATCCCATGAAAGGTTATGCTTTAATGCCATCTGATCTCTTATTTCAATCATAAAGGACACATGCAGTATGAAAATGACCAGAAATTAGCACTAGCATTAGATCGCTAGCATTAGCAGTTAGTTAGCATTAGCATTCAAACTTAAACTTGCTGTAATTGCATGTATACAAGAATGGTTAAGCTTTGATGCCATCTAATCTGATATTCCCATGAAGGGTTATGCTTTAATGCCATCTGATCTCTTATATACATCATAGAGGACACGTACAGTATGAAAATGACCTGATATTAGCACTAGCATTAGATCGCTAGCATTAGCAAGTTAGCATTAGCATTCAAACTTTTACATTGCTGTATTTGCGTGTATAAAGAAGGGTTAAGCTTTAATGCCATCTAATCTCATAATCCCATGAAAGGTGATGCTTTATTGCCATTTGATCTCTTATTTCAATCATAAAGGACACATACAGTATGAAAATGAACAGAAATTAGCACTAGCATTAGATCGCTAGCATTAGCAAGTTAGCATTAGCATTCAAACTTAAACTTGCTGTACTTGCATGTATACAAGAAGGGTTAAGCTTTAATGCCATCTAATCTGATAATCCCATGAAGGGTTATGCTTTAATGCCGTCTGATCTCTTATTTCCATCATAAAAGACACATACAGTATGAAAATGACCAGAAATTAGCACTAGCATTAGATCGATAGCATTAGCAAGTTAGCATTAGCATTCAAACTTAAACTTACTGTACTTGCATGTATACAAGAAGGGTTAAGCTTTAATGCCATCTAATCTGATATTCCCATGAAGGGTTATGCTTTTAATGCCATCTGTTCACTTATATACATCATAGAGGACACGTACAATATGAAAATGACCTGATATTAGCACTAGCATTAGATCGCTAGCATTAGCAAGTTAGCATTAGCATTCAAACTTTTAACATTGCTGTATTTGCATGTATAAAGAAGGGTTAACTTTTTAATGCCATCTAATCTCATAATCCCATGAAAGGTGATGCTTTAATGCCATCTGATCTTTTATTTCCAATCATAAAGGACACATACAGTATAAAAATGACCAGAAATTAGCACTAGCATTAGATCGCTAGCATTAGAAAGTTAGCATTAGCATTCAAACTTAAAATTGCAGTACTTGCATGTATACAAGAAGGGTTAAGCTTTAATGCCATCTAATCTGATATTCCCATGAAGGGTTATGCTTTAATGCCATCTGATCTCTTATATACATCATAGAGGACACCTACAATATGAAAATGACCTGATATTAGCACTAGCATTAGATCGCTAGCATTAGCAAAATAGCATTAGCATTCAAACTTTAACATTGCTGTATTTGCATGTATAAAGAAGGGTTAACTTTTAATGCCATCTAATCTGATAATCCCATGAAAGGTGATGCTTTTAATGCCATCTGATCTCTTATTTCAATCATAAAGGACACATACAGTATGAAAAATGACCAGAAATTAGCACTAGCATTAGATCGCTAGCATTAAAAAGTTAGCATTAGCATTCAAACTTAAAATTGCTGTACTTGCATGTATACAAGAAGGGTTAAGCTTTAATGCCATCTAATCTGATATTCCCATGAAGGGTTATGCTTTAATACCATCTGATCTCTTATTTCCATCATAAAGAACACATACAGTATGAAAATGACCAGAAATTAGCACTAGCATTAGATCGATAGCATTAGCAAGTTAAGCTTTAATGCCATCTAATCTGATATTCCCATGAAGGGTTATGCTTTAATGCCATCTGATCACTTATATATACATCATAGAGGACACGTACAATATGAAAATGACCTGATATTAGCACTAGCATTAGATCGCTAGCATTATCAAGTTAGCATTAGCATTCAAACTTTAACATTGCTGTATTTTGCATGTATATAAAGAAGGGTTAAGCTTTAATGCCATCTAATCTCATAATCCCATGAAAGGTGATGCTTAAATGGCATCTGATCTCTTATTTCAATCATAAAGGACACATACAGTATAAAAATGACCAGAAATTAGCACTAGCATTAGATCGCTAGCATTAGCAAGTTAGCATTAGCATTCAAACTTAAACTTGCTGTATTTGCATGTATACAAGAAGGGTTAAGCTTTAATGCCATTTAATCTGATATTCCCATGAATGGTTATGCTTTAATGCCATCTGATCTCTTATATACATCATAGAGGACACGTACAGTATGAAAATGACCTGATATTAGCACTAGCATTAGATCGCTAGCATTAGCAAGTTAGCATTAGCATTCAAACTTTAACATTGCTGTATTTGCATTCATACAAGAAGGGTTAAGCTTTTAATGCCATCTAATCTAATATGCCCATGAAGGGTTATGCTTTTAATGCCATCTGATCTCTTATTTCCATTATAGAGGACACGCACAGTATGAAAATGATCAGATATTAGCAGTAGCATTAGATCGCTAGCATTAGCAAGTTAGCATTAGCATTCAAACTTAAACTTGCTGTACTTGCATGTATACAAGAAGGGTGAAGCTTTAATGCAATCTAATCTAATATGCCCATGAAGGGTGATGCTTTAATGCCATCTGATCTTATATCCATCATAGAGGACACGACAGTATGAAAATGACCAGATATTAGCACTAGCATTAGATCGATACCATTAGCAAGTTAGCATTAGCATTCAAACTTAAACTTGCTGTACTTGCATTTATACAAGAAGGGTTATTCTTTATATTCCCATCTGATGCTTTTTATTTCCATCATAGAGGACACGTACAGTATGAAAATGATGAGATATTAGCACTCGCATTAGATCGCTAGCATTAGCAAGTTAGCATTAGCATTCAAACTTAAACTTACTGTATTTGCATGTATACAAGAAGGGTGAAGCTTTAATGCCTTTTAATCTGATATTCCCATGAAGGGTTATGCTTTAATGCCATCTGATCTCTTATATACATCATAGAGGACACGTACAGTATGAAAATGACCTGATATTAGCACTAGCATTAGATCGCTAGCATTAGCAAGTTTTCATTAGCATTCAAACTTTAACATTGCTGTATTTGCATTTATACAAGAAGGGTTAAGCTTTAATGCCATCTAATCTAATATGCGAATGAAGGGTTATGCTTTAATGCCATCTGATCTCTTATTTCCATTATAGAGGACACGTACAGTATGAAAATGACCAGATATTAGCACTAGCATTAGATCGCTAGCATTAGCAAGTTAGCATTAGCATTCAAACTTAAACTTGCTGTACTTGCATGAATACAAGAAGGGTAAAGCTTTAATGGCATCTAATCTGATAATCCCATGAAAGTAGATGCTTTAATGCCATCTGATCTCTTATATCCATCATAGAGGACACGTACAGTATGAAAATGACCAGATATTAGCACTAGCATTAGATCGCTAGCATTAGCAAGTTAGCATTAGCATTCAAACTTAAACTTACTGTACTTGCATGTATAAAGAAGGGTTAAGCATTTAATGCCATCTAATCTGATAATCCCATGAAAGGTTATGCTTTAATGCCATCTGATCTCTTATTTCCATCATAGAGGACACATACAGCATATGAAAATGACCAGAAATTAGCACTAGCATTAGATCGATAGCATTAGCAAGTTAGCATTAGCATTCAAACTTAAACTTGCTGTACTTGCATGTATTCAAGAAGTGTTAAGCTTTAATGCCATCTAATCTGATATTCCCATGAAGGGTTATGCTTTAATGCCATCTGATCTCTTATATACATCATAGAGGACACGTACAGTATGAAAATGACCTGATATTAGCACTAGCATTAGATCGCTAGCATTAGCAAGTTAGCATTAGCATTCAAACTTAAACATTGCTGTATTTGCATGTATACAAGAAGGGTTAAGCTTTAATGCAATCTAATCTAATATAATCCCATGAAGGGTTATGCTTTAATGCCATCTGATCTCTTATTTCCATCATAGAGGACACGTACAGTATGAAAATGACCAGATATTAGCACTAGCATTAGATCGCTAGCATTAGCAAATTAGCATTAGCATTCAAACTTAAACTTGCTGTACTTGCATGTATACAAGAAGGGTTAAGCTTTAATGCCATCTAATCTGATAATCCCATGAAAGGTGATGCTTTAATGCCATCTGATCTCTTATTTCCATCATAAAGGACACATACAGTATGAAAATGACCAGAAATTAGCACTAGCATTAGATCGCTAGCATTAGCAAGTTAGCATTAGCATTCAAACTTTAACATTGCTGTATTTGCATGTATAAAGAAGGGTTAAGATTTAATGCCATCTAATCTGATAATCCCATGAAAGGTTATGCTTTTAATGCCATCTGATCTCTTATTTCAATCATAGAGGACACAAGCAGTATGAAAATGACCAGAAATTAGCACTAGCATTAGATCGCTAGCATTAGCAAGTTAGCATTAGCATTCAAACTTAAACATTGCTGTACTTGCATGTATACAAGAAGGGTTAAGCTTTAATGCCATCTAATCTAATATGCCCATGAAGGGTGATGCTTTAATGCCATCTGATCTCTTATTTCCATCATAGAGGACACATACAGTATGAAAATGACCAGATATTAGCACTAGCATTAGATCGCTAGCATTAGCAAAATAGCATTAGCATTCAAACTTAAACTTACTGTATTTGCATGTATACAAGAAGGGTTAAGCTTTTATGCCATCTAATCTGATATTCCCATGAAGGGTTATGCTTTAATGCCATCTGATCTCTTATATCCATCATAGAGGACACGTACAGTATGAAAATGACCAGATATTAGCACTAGCATTAGATCGATAGCATTAGCAAATTAGCATTAGCATTCAAACTTTAACATTGCTGTATTTGCATTTATATAAAAATGCCATCTAATCTAATATGAAAGGGTTATGCTTTAATGCCATCTGATCTCTTATTTCCATCATAGAGGACACGTACAGTATGAAAATGACCAGATATTAGCACTAGCATTAGATCGCTAGCATTAGCAAGTTAGCATTAGCATTCAAACTTAAACTTGCTGTACTTGCATGTATACAAGAAGGGTTAATCTTTAATGCCATCTAATCTGATATGCCCATGAAGGGTTATGCTTTAATGCCATCTGATCTCTTATTTCCATCATAGAGGACACGTACAGTATGAAAATGACCAGATATTAGCACTAGCATTAGATCGCTAGCATTAGCAAGTTAGCATTAGCATTCAAACTTAAACTTACTGTACTTGCATGTATACAAGAAGGGTTAAGCTTTAATGCCATCTAATCTGATATTCCCATGAAAGGTTATGCTTTTATGCCATCTGATCTCTTATATCCATCATAGAGGACACGCACAGTATGAAAATGATCAGATATTAGCACTAGCATTAGATCGCTAGCATTAGCAAGTTTAGCATTAGCATTCAAACTTAAACTTGCTTTGCATATGTATAAAGAAGGGTTAAGCTTTAATGCCATCTAATCTGATAATCCCATGAAGGGTTATGCTTTAATGCCATCTGATCTCTTATTTCCATCATAAAGGACACATACAGTATGAAAATGACCAGAAATTAGCACTAGCATTAGATCGCTAGCATTAGCAAGTTAGCATTAGCATTCAAACTTTAACTTGCTGTACTTGCATGTATACAAGAAGGGTTAAGCTTTAATGCCATCTAATCTGATATTCCCATGAAAGGTTATGCTTTAATGCCATCTGATCTCTTATATCCATCATAGAGGACACGTACAGTATGAAAATGACCAGATATTAGCACTAGCATTAGATCGCTAGCATTAGCAAGTTAGCATTAGCATTCAAACTTAAACTTACTGTACTTGCATAAATACAAGAAGGGTTAAGCTTTAATGCCATCTAATCTGATATTCCCATGAAGGGTTATGCTTTAATGCCATCTGATCTCTTATTTCCATCATAGAGGACACGTACAGTATGAAATAGATCGCTAGCATTAGCAAGTTAGCATTAGCATTCAAACTTAAACAATGCAGTACTTGCATGTATACAAGAAGGGTTAAGCTTTAATGCCATCTAATCTAATATGCCCATGAAGGGTGATGCTTTAATGCCATCTGATCTCTTATTTCCATCATAGAGGACACATACAGTATGAAAATGACCAGAAATTAGCACTAGCATTAGATCGCTAGCATTAGCAAGTTTGCATTAGCATTCAAACTTAAACTTACTGTACTTGCATGTATACAAGAAGGGTTAAGCTTTAATGCCATCTAATCTGATATTCCCATGAAGGGTTATGCTTTAATGCCATCTGATCACTTATATACATCATAGAGGACACGTACAATATGAAAATGACCTGATATTAGCACTAGCATTAGATCGCTAGCATTAGCAAGTTAGCATTAGCATTCAAACTTTAACATTGCTGTATTTGCATGTATAAAGAAGGGTTAAGCTTTAATGCCATCTAATCTCATAATCCCATGAAAGGTGATGCTTTAATGCCATCTGATCTCTTTATTTCAATCATAAAGGACACATACAGTATAAAAATGACCAGAAATTAGCACTAGCATTAGATCGCTAGCATTAGCAAGTTAGCATTAGCATTCAAACTTAAACTTACTGTATTTGCATGTATACAAGAAGGGTTAAAGCTTTAATGCCATCTAATCTGATATTCCCATGAAGGGTTATGCTTTAATGCCATCTGATCTCTTATATACATCATAGAGACACGCACAGTATGAAAATGACCAGATATTAGCACTAGCATTAGATCGCTAGCATTAGCAAGTTAGCATTAGCATTCAAACTTAAACTTGCTGTATTTGCATGTATACAAGAAGGGTTAAGCTTTAATGCCATCTAATCTAATATGCCCATGAAGGGTTATGCTTTAATGCCATCTGATCTCTTATTTCCATTATAGAGGACACGTACAGTATGAAAATGATCAGATATTAGCAGTAGCATTAGATCGCTAGCATTAGCAAGTTAGCATTAGCATTCAAACTTAAACTTGCTGTACTTGCATGTATACAAGAAGGGTGAAGCTTTAATGCAATCTAATCTAATATGCCCATGAAGGGTGATGCTTTAATGCCATCTGATCTCTTATATCCATCATAGAGGACACGTACAGTATGAAAATGACCAGATATTAGCACTAGCATTAGATCGATAGCATTAGCAAGTTAGCATTAGCATTCAAACTTAAACTTGCTGTACTTGCATTTATACAAAGAAGGGTTATTCTTTATTCCCATCTTTTAATGCCATCTGATCTTTATTTCCATCATAGAGGACACGTACAGTATGAAAATGATGAGATATTAGCACTAGCATTAGATCGCTAGCATTAGCAAGTTAGGATTAGCATTCAAACTTAAACTTACTGTATTTGCATGTATACAAGAAGGGTTAAGCTTTAATGCCATTAATCTGATATTCCCATGAAGGGTTATGCTTTAATGCCATCTGATCTCTTATATACATCATAGAGGACACGTACAGTATGAAAATGACCTGATATTAGCACTAGCATTAGATCGCTAGCATTAGCAAGTTTTCATTAGCATTCAAACTTTAACATTGCTGTATTTGCATTTATACAAGAAGGGTTAAGCTTTAATGCCATCTAATCTAATATGCCAATGAAGGGTTATGCTTTAATGCCATCTGATCTCTTATTTCCATTATAGAGGACACATACAGTATGAAAATGATCAGATATTAGCACTAGCATTAGATCGCTAGCATTAGCAAGTTAGCATTAGCATTCAAACTTAAACTTGCTGTACTTGCATGTATACAAGAAGGGTGAAGCTTTAATGCCATCTAATCTAATATGCCCATGAAGGGTGATGCTTTAATGCCATCTGATCTCTTATATCCATCATAGAGGACACGTACAGTATGAAAATGATGAGATATTAGCACTAGCATTAGATCGCTAGCATTAGCAAGTTAGCATTAGCATTCAAACTTAAACTTACTGTACTTGCATGTATACAAGAAGGGTTAAGCTTTAATGCCATCTAATCTGATAATCCCATGAAAGGTGATGCTTTAATTCCATCTGATCTCTTATTTCCATCATAAAGGACACATACAGCATGAAAATGACCAGAAATTAGCACTAGCATTAGATCGATAGCATTAGCAAGTTAGCATTAGCATTCAAACTTAAACTTACTGTACTTGCATGTATTCAAGAAGTGTTAAGCTTTAATGCCATCTAATCTGATATTCCCATGAAGGGTTATGCTTTAATGCCATCTGATCTCTTTATATACATCATAGAGACACGTACAGTATGAAAATGACCTGATATTAGCACTAGCATTAGATCGCTAGCATTAGCAAGTTAGCATTAGCATTCAAACTTAAACATTGCAGTACTTGCAAGTATACAAGAAGGGTGAAGCTTTAATGCAATCTAATCTAATATGCCCATGAAGGGTTATGCTTTAATGCCATCTGATCTCTTATTCCATCATAGAGGACACGTACTGTATGAAAATGACAAGATATTAGCACTAGCATTAAATCGCTAGCATCAGCAAGTTAGCATTAGCATTCAAACTTAAACTTGCTGTACTTGCATGTATACAAGAAGGGTTAAGCTTTAATGGCATCTAATCTGATAATCCCATGAAAGGTGATGCTTTAATGCCATCTGATCTCTTATTTCCATCATAAAGGACACATACAGTAAGAAAATGACCAGAAATTAGCACTAGCATTAGATCGCGAGCATTAGCAAGTTAGCATTAGCATTCAAACTTTAACATTGCTGTATTTGCGTATATAAAGAAGGGTTAAGATTTAATGCCATCTAATCTCATAATCCCATGAAAGGTTATGCTTTAATGCCATCTGATCTCTTATTTCAATCATAAAGGACACATGAGTTTTAAGAAAATGACCAGAAATTAGCACTAGCATTAGATCGCTAGCATTAGCAAGTTAGCATTAGCATTCAAACTTAAACTTGCTGTAATTGCATGTATACAAGAAGGGTTAAGCTTTAATGCCATCTAATCTGATATTCCCATGAAGGGTTATGCTTTAATGGCATCTGATCTCTTATATACATCATAGAGGACACGACAGTATGAAAATGACCTGATATTAGCACTAGCATTAGATCGCTAGCATTAGCAAGTTAGCATTAGCATTCAAACTTTTACATTGCTGTATTTGCGTATATAAAGAAGGGTTAAGCTTTAATGCCATCTAATCTCATAATCCCATGAAAGGTGAAGCTTTATTGCCATTTGATCTCTTATTTCAATCATAAAGGACACATGCAGTATGAAAATGACCAGAAATTAGCACTAGCATTAGATCGCTAGCATTAGCAAGTTAGCATTAGCATTCAAACTTAAACTTGCTGTACTTGCATGTATATACAAGAAGGGTTAAGCTTTAATGCCATCTAATCTGATAATCCCATGAAAGGTGATGCTTTAATGCCATCTGATCTCTTATTTCCATCATAAAAGACACATACAGTATGAAAATGACCAGAAATTAGCACTAGCATTAGATCGATAGCATTAGCAAGTTAGCATTAGCATTCAAACTTAAACTTACTGTACTTGCATGTATACAAGAAGGGTTAAGCTTTAATGCCATCTAATCTGATATTCCCATGAAGGGTTATGCTTTAATGCCATCTGTTCACTTATATACATCATAGAGGACACATACAATATGAAAATGACCCATTAGCACTAGCATTAGATCGCTAGCATTAGCAAGTTAGCATTAGCATTCAAACTTTAACTTGCTGTATTTGCATGTATAAAGAAGGGTTAACTTTTAATGCCATCTAATCTCATAATCCCATGAAAGGTGATGCTTTAATGCCATCTGATCTCTTATTTCAATCATAAAGGACACATACAGTATGAAAATGACCAGAAATTAGCACTAGCATTAGATCGCTAGCATTAGCAAGTTAGCATTAGCATTCAAACTTAAACTTGCTGTACTTGCATGTATACAAGAAGGGTTAAGCTTTTAATGCCATCTAATCTGATATTCCCATGAAGGGTTATGCTTTAATGCCATCTGATCTCTTATATACATCATAGAGGACACCTACAGTATGAAAATGACCTGATATTAGCACTAGCATTAGATCGCTAGCATTAGCAAATTAGCATTAGCATTCAAACTTTAACATTGCTGTATTTGCATATATAAAGAAGGGTTAACTTTTAATGCCATCTAATCTCATAATCCCATGAAAGGTGATGCTTTAATGCCATCTGATCTCTTATTTCAATCATAAAGGACACATACAGTATGAAAATGACCAGAAATTAGCACTAGCATTAGATCGCTAGCATTAAAAAGTTAGCATTAGCATTCAAACTTAAAATTGCTGTACTTGCATGTATACAAGAAGGGTTAAGCTTTAATGCCATCTAATCTGATATTCCCATGAAGGGTTATGCTTTAATGCCATCTGATCTCTTATTTCCATCATAAAGAACACATACAGTATGAAAATGACCAGAAATTAGCACTAGCATTAGATCGATAGCATTAGCAAGTTAGCATTAGCATTCAAACTTAAACTTACTGTACTTGCATGTATACAAGAAGGGTTAAGCTTTAATGCCATCTAATCTGATATTCCCATGAAGGGTTATGCTTTAATGCCATCTGATCACTTATATACATCATAGAGGACACGTACAATATGAAAATGACCTGATATTAGCACTAGCATTAGATCGCTAGCATTAGCAAGTTAGCATTAGCATTCAAACTTTAACATTGCTGTATTTGCATGTATAAAGAAGGGTTAAGCTTTAATGCCATCTAATCTCATAATCCCATGAAAGGTGATGCTTAAATGGCATCTGATCTCTTATTTCAATCATAAAGGACACATACAGTATAACAATGACCAGAAATTAGCACTAGCATTAGATCGCTAGCATTAGCAAGTTAGCATTAGCATTCAAACTTAAACTTACTGTATTTGCATGTATACAAGAAGGGTTAAGCTTTAATGCCATTTAATCTGATATTCCCATGAAGGGTTATGCTTTAATGCCATCTGATCTCTTATATATACATCATAGAGACACGTACAGTATGAAAATGACCTGATATTAGCACTAGCATTAGATCGCTAGCATTAGCAAGTTAGCATTAGCATTCAAACTTTAACATTGCTGTATTTGCATTCATACAAGAAGGGTTAAGCTTTAATGCCATCTAATCTAAAATGCCCATGAAGGGTTATGCTTTAATGCCATCTGATCTCTTATTTCCATTATAGAGGACACGTACAGTATGAAAATGATCAGATATTAGCAGTAGCATTAGATCGCTAGCATTAGCAAGTTAGCATTAGCATTCAAACTTAAACTTGCTGTACTTGCATGTATACAAGAAGGGTGAAGCTTTAATGCAATCTAATCTAATATGCCCATGAAGGGTGATGCTTTAATGCCATCTGATCTCTTATATCCATCATAGAGGACACGTACAGTATGAAAATGACCAGATATTAGCACTAGCATTAGATCGATAGCATTAGCAAGTTAGCATTAGCATTCAAACTTAAACTTGCTGTACTTGCATTTATACAAGAAGGGTTATTCTTTATTGCCATCTGATCTCTTATTTCCATCATAGAGGACACGTACAGTATGAAAATGATGAGATATTAGCACTAGCATTAGATCGCTAGCATTAGCAAGTTAGCATTAGCATTCAAACTTAAACTTACTGTATTTGCATGTATACAAGAAGGGTTAAGCTTTAAAGCCATTTAATCTGATATTCCCATGAAGGGTTATGCTTTAATGCCGTCTGATCTCTTATATACATCATAGAGGACACGTACAGTATGAAAATGACCTGATATTAGCACTAGCATTAGATCGCTAGCATTAGCAAGTTTTCATTAGCATTCAAACTTTAACATTGCTGTATTTGCATTTATACAAGAAGGGTTAAGCTTTAATGCCATCTAATCTAATATGCCAATGAAGGGTTATGCTTTTAATGCCATCTGATCTCTTATTTCCATTATAGAGGACACGACAGTATGAAAATGATCAGATATTAGCACTAGCATTAGATCGCTAGCATTAGCAAGTTAGCATTAGCATTCAAACTTAAACTTGCTGTACTTGCATGTATACAAGAAGGGTGAAGCTTTAATGCCATCTAATCTAATATGCCCATGAAGGGTGATGCTTTAATGCCATCTGATCTCTTATATCCATCATAGAGGACACGTACAGTATGAAAATGATGAGATATTAGCACTAGCATTAGATCGCTAGCATTAGCAAGTTAGCATTAGCATTCAAACTTAAACTTACTGTACTTGCATGTATACAAGAAGGGTTAAGCTTTAATGCCATCTAATCTGATAATCCCATGAAAGGTGATGCTTTAATTCCATCTGATCTCTTATTTCCATCATAAAGGACACATACAGCATGAAAATGACCAGAAATTAGCACTAGCATTAGATCGATAGCATTAGCAAGTTAGCATTAGCATTCAAACTTAAACTTACTGTACTTGCATGTATTCAAGAAGGGTTAAGCTTTAATGCCATCTAATCTGATATTCCCATGAAGGGTTATGCTTTAATGCCATCTGATCTCTTATATACATCATAGAGGACACGTACAGTATGAAAATGACCTGATATTAGCACTAGCATTAGATCGCTAGCATTAGCAAGTTAGCTTTAGCATTCAAACTTAAACATTGCAGTACTTGCAAGTATACAAGAAGGGTGAAGCTTTAATGCAATCTAATCTAATATGCCCATGAAGGGTTATGCTTTAATGCCATCTGATCTCTTATTCCATCATAGAGGACACGTACTGTATGAAAATGACAAGATATTAGCACTAGCATTAAATCGCTAGCATCAGCAAGTTAGCATTAGCATTCAAACTTAAACTTGCTGTACTTGCATGTATACAAGAAGGGTTAAGCTTTAATGGCATCTAATCTGATAATCCCATGAAAGGTGATGCTTTAATGCCATCTGATCTCTTATTTCCATCATAAAGGACACATACAGTATGAAAATGACCAGAAATTAGCACTAGCATTAGATCGCTAGCATTAGCAAGTTAGCATTAGCATTCAAACTTTTAACATTGCTGTATTTGCATATATAAAGAAGGGTTAAGATTTAATGCCATCTAATCTCATAATCCCATGAAAGGTTATGCTTTTAATGCCATCTGATCTCTTATTTCAATCATATAAAGGACACATACAGTATGAAAATGACCAGAAATTAGCACTAGCATTAGATCGCTAGCATTAGCAAGTTAGCATTAGCATTCAAACTTAAACTTGCTGTAATTGCATGTATACAAGAAGGGTTAAGCTTTAATGCCATCTAATCTGATATTCCCATGAAGGGTTATGCTTTAATGCCGTCTGATCTCTTATATACATCATAGAGGACACGTACAGTATGAAAATGACCTGATATTAGCACTAGCATTAGATCGCTAGCATTAGCAAGTTAGCATTAGCATTCAAACTTTTACATTGCTGTATTTGCGTATATAAAGAAGGGTTAAGCTTTAATGCCATCTAATCTCATAATCCCATGAAAGGTGATGCTTTATTGCCATTTGATCTCTTATTTCAATCATAAAGGACACATACAGTATGAAAATGAACAGAAATTGGCACTAGCATTAGATCGCTAGCATTAGCAAGTTAGCATTAGCATTCAAACTTAAACTTGCTGTACTTGCATGTATACAAGAAGGGTTAAGCTTTAATGCCATCTAATCTGATAATCCCATGAAAGGTGATGCTTTAATGCCATCTGATCTCTTATTTCCATCATAAAAGACACATACAGTATGAAAATGACCAGAAATTAGCACTAGCATTAGATCGATAGCATTAGCAAGTTAGCATTAGCATTCAAACTTAAACTTACTGTACTTGCATGTATACAAGAAGGGTTAAGCTTTAATGCCATCTAATCTGATATTCCCATGAAGGGTTATGCTTTAATGCCATCTGATCACTTATATACATCATAGAGGACACGAACAATATGAAAATGACCTGATATTAGCACTAGCATTAGATCGCTAGCATTAGCAAGTTAGCTTTAGCATTCAAACTTTAACATTGCTGTATTTGCGTATATAAAGAAGGGTTAAGCTTTAATGCCATCTAATCTCATAATCCCATGAAAGGTGATGCTTTAATGGCATCTGATCTCTTATTTCAATCATAAAGGACACATACAGTATATGAAATGATCAGATATTAGCACTAGCATTAGATCGCTAGCATTAGCAAGTTAGCATTAGCATTCAAACTTAAACTTACTGTATTTGCATGTATACAAGAAGGGTTAAGCTTTAATGCCATTTAATCTGATATTCCCATGAAGGGTTATGCTTTAATGCCGTCTGATCTCTTATTTACATCATAGAGGACACGTACAGTATGAAAATGACCTGATATTAGCACTAGCATTAGATCGCTAGCATTAGCAAGTTTGCATTAGCATTCAAACTTTAACATTGCTGTATTTGCATTTATACAAGAAGGGTTAAGCTTTAATGCCATCTAATCTAATATGCCCATGAAGGGTTATGCTTTAATGCCATCTGATCTCTTATTTCCATTATAGAGGACACGTACAGTATGAAAATGATCAGATATTAGCACTAGCATTAGATCAAGCATTAGCAAGTTAGCATTAGCATTCAAACTTAAACTTGCTGTACTTGCATGTATACAAGAAGGGTGAAGCTTTAATGCCATCTAATCTAATATGCCCATGAAGGGTGATGCTTTAATGCCATCTGATCTCTTATTTCCATCATAAAGGACACATACAGTATGAAAATGACCAGAAATTAGCACTAGCATTAGATCGATAGCATTAGCAAGTTAGCATTAGCATTCAAACTTAAACTTACTGTACTTGCATGTATACAAGAAGGGTTAAGCTTTAATGCCATCTAATCTGATATTCCCATGAAGGGTTATGCTTTAATGCCATCTGTTCACTTATATACATCATAGAGGACACGTACAATATGAAAATGACCTGATATTAGCACTAGCATTAGATCGCTAGCATTAGCAAGTTAGCATTAGCATTCAAACTTTAACATTGCTGTATTTGCGTATATAAAGAAGGGTTAACTTTTAATGCCATCTAATCTCATAATCCCATGAAAGGTGATGCTTTAATGCCATCTGATCTCTTATTTTAATCATAAAGGACACATACAGTATAAAAATGACCAGAAATTAGCACTAGCATTAGATCGCTAGCATTAGAAAGTTAGCATTAGCATTCAAACTTAAAATTGCTGTACTTGCATGTATACAAGAAGGGTTAAGCTTTAATAAAATCTAATCTGATATTCCCATGAAGGGTTAAGCTTTAATACCATCTGATCTCTTATTTCCATCATAAAGAACACATACAGTATGAAAATGACCAGAAATTAGCACTAGCATTAGATCGATAGCATTAGCAAGTTAGCATTAGCATTCAAACTTAAACTTACTGTACTTGCATGTATACAAGAAGGGTTAAGCTTTAATGCCATCTAATCTGATATTCCCATGAAGGGTTATGCTTTAATGCCATCTGATCACTTATATACATCATAGAGGACACGTACAATATGAAAATGACTTGATATTAGCACTAGTATTAGATCGCTAGCATTAGCAAGTTAGCTTTAGCATTCAAACTTCAACATTGCTGTATTTGCGTATATAAAGAAGGGTTAAGCTTTAATGCCATCTAATCTCATAATCCCATGAAAGGTGATGCTTAAATGGCATCTGATCTCTTATTTCAATCATAAAGGACACATACAGTATGAAAATGATCAGATATTAGCACTAGCATTAGATCGCTAGCATTAGCAAGTTAGCATTAGCATTCAAACTTAAACTTACTGTATTTGCATGTATACAAGAAGGGTTAAGCTTTAATGGCATTTAATCTAATATTCCCATGAAGGGTTATGCTTTAATGCCGTTTGATCACTTATATACATCATAGAGGACACGTACAGTATGAAAATGACCTGATATTAGCACTAGCATTAGATCGCTAGCATTAGCAAGTTTGCATTAGCATTCAAACTTTAACATTGCTGGATTTGCATTTATACAAGAAGGGTTAAGCTTTAATTCCATCTAATCTAATATGCCCATGAAGGGTTATGCTTTAATGCCATCTGATCTCTTATTTCCATTATAGAGGACACGTACAGTATGAAAATGACCAGATATTAGCACTAGAATTAGATCGATAGCATTAGCAAGTTAGCATTAGTATTCAAACTTAAACTTGCTGTACTTGCATGTATACAAGAAGGGTTATTCTTTAATGCCATCTGATCTCTTATTTCCATCATAGAGGACACGTACAGTATGAAAATGATGAGATATTAGCACTAGCACTAGATCGCTAGCATTAGCAAGTTAGCATTAGAATTCAAACTTAAAATTTCTGTACTTGCATGTATACAAGAAGGGTTAAGCTTTAATGCCATCTAATCTGATAATCCCATGAAAGGTGATGCTTTAATTCCATCTGATCTCTTATTTCCATCATAAAGGACACATACAGCATGAAAATGACCAGAAATTAGCACTAGCATTAGATCGATAGCATTAGCAAGTTAGCATTAGCATTCAAACTTAAACTTACTGTACTTACATGTATACAAGTAGTGTTAAGCTTTAATGCCATCTAATCTGATATTCCCATGAAGGGTTATGCTTTAATGCCATCTGATCTCTTATATACATCATAGAGGACACGTACAGTATGAAAATGACCTGATATTAGCACTAGCATTAAATCGCTAGCATCAGCAAGTTAGCATTAGCATTCAAACTTAAACTTGCTGTACTTGCATGTATACAAGAAGGGTTAAGCTTTAATGGCATCTAATCTGATAATCCCATGAAAGGTGATGCTTTAATGCCATCTGATCTCTTATTTCCATCATAAAGGACACATACAGTATGAAAATGACCAGAAATTAGCACTGGCATTAGATCGCTAGCATTAGCAAGTTAGCATTAGCATTCAAACTTTAACATTGCTGTATTTGCGTAAATAAAGAAGGGTTAAGTTTTAATGCCATCTAATCTAATAATCCCATGAAAGGTGATGCTTTAATGCCATCTGATCTCTTATTTCAATCATAAAGGACACATGCAGTATGAAAATGACCAGAAATTAGCACTAGCATTAGATCGCTAGCATTAGAAAGTTAGCATTAGCATTCAAACTTAAACTTGCTGTACTTGCATGTATACAAGAAGGGTTAAGCTTTAATGCCATCTAATCTGATATTCCCATGAAGGGTTATGCTTTAATGCCGTCTGATCTTTTATATACATCATAGAGTACACGTACAGTATGAAAATGACCTGATATTAGCACTAGCATTAGATCGCTAGCATTAGCAAGTTAGCATTAGCATTCAAACTTTAGCATTGCTGTATTTGCATTTATACAAGAACAGGTTAGCTTTAATGCCATCTAATCTAATATAATCCCATGAAGGGTTATGCTTTAATGCCATCTGATCTCTTATATACATCATAGAGGACACGTACAGTATGAAAATGACCTGATATTAGCACTAGCATTAGATCGCTAGCATTAGCAAGTTAGCATTAGCATTCAAACTTAAACATTGCAGTACTTGCAAGTATACAAGAAGGGTGAAGCTTTAATGCCATCTAATCTAATATGCCCATGAAGGGTTATGCTTTAATGCCATCTGATCTCTTATTTCCATCATTGAGGACACGTACTGCATGAAAATGACAAGATATTAGCACTAGCATTAAATCGCTAGCATCAGCAAGTTAGCATTAGCATTCAAACTTAAACTTACTGTACTTGCATGTATACAAGAAGGGTTAAGATTTAATGGCATCTAATCTGATATTCCCATGAAGGGTTATGCTTTAATGCCATCTGATCTCTTATATACATCAGAGAGGACACGTACAGTATGAAAATGACCTGATATTAGCACTAGCATTAGATCGCTAGCATTAGCAAGTTAGCATTAGCATTCAAACTTTAACATTGCTGTATTTCCGTATATAAAGAAGGGTTAAGCTTTAATGCCATCTAATCTCATAATCCCATGAAAGGAGATGCTTTAATGCCATCTGATCTCTTATTTCAATCATAAAGGACACATACAGTATGAAAATGTCCAGAAATTAGCACTAGCATTAGATCGATAGCATTAGCAAGTTAGCATTAGCATTCAAACTTTAACATTGCTGTATTTGCGTATATAAAGAAGGGTTAACTTTTAATGCCATCTAATCTCATAATCCCATGAAAGGTGATGCTTTAATGCCATCTGATCTCTTATTTCAATCATAAAGGACACATACAGTATGAAAATGACCTGATATTAGCACTAGCATTAGATCGATAGCATTAGCAAGTTTGCATTAGCATTCAAACTTTAACATTGCTGTATTTGCATTTATACAAGAAGGGTTAAGCTTTAATGCCATCTAATCTAATATGCCCATGAAGGGTTATGCTTTTATGCCATCTGATCTCTTATTTCCATTATAGAGGACACGTACAGTATGAAAATGACCAGATATTAGCACTAGCATTAGATCGATAGCATTAGCAAGTTAGCATTAGCATTCAAACTTAAACTTGCTGTACTTGCATGTATACAAGAAGGGTTATTCTTTAATGCCATCTGATCTCTTATTTCCATCATAGAGACACGCACAGTACAGTCTGAAAATGATGAGATATTAGCACTAGCATTAGATCGCTAGCATTAGCAAGTTAGCATTAGCATTCAAACTTAAAATTTCTGTACTTGCATGTATACAAGAAGGGTTATGCTTTAATGCAATCTAATCTGATAATCCCATGAAAGGTGATGCTTTAATTCCATCTGATCTCTTATTTCCATCATAAAGGACACATACAGCATGAAAATGACCAGAAATTAGCACTAGCATTAGATCGATAGCATTAGCAAGTTAGCATTAGCATTCAAACTTAAACTTACTGTACTTGCATGTATACAAGAAGTGTTAAGCTTTAATGCCATCTAATCTGATATTCCCATGAAGGGTTATGCTTTAATGCCATCTGATCTCTTATACACATAATAGAGACACGCATAGTATGAAAAAATGACCTGATATTAGCACTAGCATTAGATCGCTAGCATTAGCAAGTTAGCTTTAGCATTCAAACTGAAACATTGCAGTACTTGCAAGTATACAAGAAGGGTGAAGCATTAATGCAATCTAATCTAATATGCCCATGAAGGGATATGCTTTAATGCCATCTGATCTCTTATTCCATCATAGAGGACACGTACTGTATGAAAATGACAAGATATTAGCACTAGCATTAAATCGCTAGCATCAGCAAGTTAGCATTAGCATTCAAACTTAAACTTGCTGTACTTGCATGTATACAAGAAGGGTTAAGCTTTAATGGCATCTAATCTGATAATCCCAAGAAAGGTGATGCTTTAATGCTATCTGATCTCTTATTTCAATCATAAAGGACACATACAGTATGAAAATGACCAGAAATTTGCACTAGCATTAGATCGCTAGCATTAGCAAGTTAGCATTAGCATTCAAACTTTAACATTGCTGTATTTGCGTATATAAAGAAGGGTTAAGTTTTAATGCCATCTAATCTCATAATCCCATGAAGGGTGATGCTTTAATGCCATCTGATCTCTTATTTCAATCATAAAGGACACATGCAGTATGAAAATGACCAGAAATTAGCACTAGCATTAGATCGCTAGCATTAGCAAGTTAGCATTAGCATTCAAACTTTAACATTGCTGTATTTGCATTTATACAAGAAGGGTTAAGCTTTAATGCCATCTAATCTAATATGCCCATGAAGGGTTATGCTTTAATGCCATCTGATCTCTTATATACATCATAGAGGAGACGTACAGTATGAAAATGACCTGATTTTAGCACTAGCATTAGATCGCTAGCATTAGCAAGTTAGCATTAGTATTCAAACTTAAACATTGCAGTACTTGCAAGTATACAAGAAGGGTGAAGCTTTAATGCCACCTAATCTAATATGCCCATGAAGGGATATGCTTTAATGCCATCTGATCTCTTATTTCCATCATTGAGGACACGTACAGCATGAAAATGACAATATATTAGCACTAGCATTAAATTACTAGCATCAGCAAGTTAACATTAACATTCAAACTTAAACTTACTGTACTTGCATGTATACAAGAAGGGTTAAGATTTAATGGCATCTAATCTGAAATTCCCATGAAGGGTTATGCTTTAATGCCATCTGATCTCTTATATACATCATAGAGGACACGTACAGTATGAAAATGACCTGATATTAGCACTAGCATTAGATCGCTAGCATTAGCAAGTTAGCATTAGCATTCAAACTTTAACATTGCTGTATTTCATGTATAAAGAAGGGTTAAGATTTAATGCCATCTAATCTGATAATCCCATGAAAGGAGATGCTTTAATGCCATCTGATTTCTTATTTCAATCATAAAGGACACATACAGTATGAAAATGTCCAGAAATTAGCACTAGCATTAGATCGCTAGCATTAGCAAGTTAGCATTAGCATTTAAACTTAAACTTGCTGTACTTGCATGTATACAAGAAGCGTTAAGCTTTAATGCCATCTAATCTGATAATCCCATGAAAGGTGATGCTTTAATGCCATCTGATCTCTTATTTCCATCATAAAGGACACATACAGTATGAAAATGACCAGAAATTAGCACTAGCATTAGATCGATAGCATTAGCAAGTTAGCATTAGCATTCAAACTTAAACTTACTGTACTTGCATGTATACAAGAAGGGTTAAGCTTGAATGGCATCTAATCTGATATTCCCATGAAGGGTTATGCTTTAATGCCATCTGATCTCTTATATACATCATAGAGGACACGTTGAGTAAGAAAATGACCTGATATTAGCACTAGCATTAGATCGCTAGCATTAGCAAGTTAGCATTTGCATTCAAACTTTAAAATTGCTGTATTTGCGTATATAAAGAAGGGTTAAGCTTTTATGCCATCTAAT
Source organism: Gymnothorax javanicus (assembly GCA_029692085.1). Lineage (NCBI taxonomy): Eukaryota > Metazoa > Chordata > Actinopteri > Anguilliformes > Muraenidae > Gymnothorax > Gymnothorax javanicus. The sequence goes on along the minus strand of CM056200.1, from coordinate 35,829,605 downwards.
CTCATAATCCCATGAAAGGTGATGCTTTAATGCCATCTGATCTCTTATTTCAATCATAAAGGACACATACAGTATGAAAATGACCAGAAATTAGCACTAGCATTAGATCGCTAGCATTAGCAAGTTAGAATTAGCATTCAAACTTAAACTTACTGTATTTGCATGTATACAAGAAGGGTTAAGCTTTAATGCCATTTAATCTGATATTCCCATGAAGGGTTATGCTTTAATGCCGTCTGATCTTTTATATACATCATAGAGGACACGTACAGTATGAAAATGACCTGATATTAGCACTAGCATTAGATCGCTAGCATTAGCAAGTTAGCATTAGCATTCAAACTTTAACATTGCTGTATTTGCATTTATACAAGAAGGGTTAAGCTTTAATGACATCTAATCTAATATGCCCATGAAGGGTTATGCTTTAATGCCATCTGATCTCTTATTTCCATTATAGAGGACACGTACAGTATGAAAATGATCAGATATTAGCACTAGCATTAGATCGCTAGCATTAGCAAGTTAGCATTAGCATTCAAACTTAAACTTCATGTATACAAGAAGGGTTATTCTTTACCATCTGTTCTCTTATTTCCATCATAGAGGACACGTACAGTATGAAAATGATGAGATATTAGCACTAGCATTAGATCGCTAGCATTAGCAAGTTAGCATTAGCATTCAAACTTAAACTTTCTGAACTTGCATGTATATCTTATGATTTAATGCCATCTAATCTGATAATCCCATGAAGGGTTATGCTTTAATACCATCTGATCTCTTATTTCCATCATAAAGAACACATACAGTATGAAAATGACCAGAAATTAGCACTAGCATTAGAACGATAGCATTAGCAAGTTAGCATTAGCATTCAAACTTAAACTTACTGTACTTGCATGTATACAAGAAGGGTTAAGCTTTAATGAAATCTAATCTGATATTCCCATGAAGGGTTATGCTTTAATACCATCTGATCTCTTTTTTTCCATCATAAAGAACACATATACAATATGAAAATGACCAGAAATTAGCACTAGCATTAGATCGATAGCATTAGCAAGTTAGCATTAGCATTCAAACTTAAACTTACTGTAATTGCATGTGTACAAGAAGGGTTAAGCTTTAATGGCATCTAATCTGATATACCCATGAAGGGTTATGCTTTAATGCCATCTGATCACTTATATACATCATAGAGGACACGCATAATATGAAAATGACCTGATATTAACTAGCATTAAATCCCTAGCATTATCAAGTTAGCTTTAGCATTCAAACTTTAACATTGCTGTATTTGCGTATATAAAGAAGGGTTAAGCTTTAATGCCATCTAATCTCATAATCCCATGAAAGGTGATGCTTAAATGGCATCTGATCTCTTATTTCAATCATAAAGGACACATACAGTATGAAAATGACCAGAAATTAGCACTAGCATTAGATCGATAGCATTAGCAAGTTAGCATTAGCATTCAAACTTAAACTTACTGTACTTGCATGTATACAAGAAGGGTTAAGCTTTAATGCCATCTGATCTCTTATTTCCATCATAAAGGACACATACAGTATGAAAATGACCAGAAATTAGCACTAGCATTAGATCGATAGCATTAGCAAGTTAGCATTAGCATTCAAACTTAAACTTACTGTACTTGCATGTATACAAGAAGGGTTAAGCTTTAATGCCATCTAATCTGATATTCCCATGAAGGGTTATGCTTTAATGCCATCTGATCTCTTATTTCCATCATAAAGAACACATACAGTATGAAAATGACCAGATATTAGCACTAGCATTAGATCGATAGCATTAGCAAGTTAGCATTAGCATTCAAACTTAAACTTGCTGTACTTGCATGTATACAAGAAGGGTTAAGCTTTAATGGCATCTAATCTGATAATCCCATGAAGGGTTAAGCTTTAATACCATCTGATCTCTTTTTTCCATCATAAAGAACACATACAATATGAAAATGACCAGAAATTAGCACTAGCATTAGATCGATAGCATTAGCAAGTTAGCATTAGCATTCAAACTTAAACTTACTGTACTTGCATGTGTACAAGAAGGGTTAAGCTTTAATGGCATCTAATCTGATATACCCATGAAGGGTTATGCTTTAATGCCATCTGATCACTTATATACATCATAGAGGACACGTACAATATGAAAATGACCTGATATTAGCACTAGCTTTAAATCCCTAGCATTAGCAAGTTAGCTTTAGCATTCAAACTTTAACATTGCTGTATTTGCGTATATAAAGAAGGGTTAAGCTTTAATGCCATCTAATCTCATAATCCCATGAAAGGTGATGCTTAAATGGCATCTGATCTCTTATTTCAATCATAAAGGACACATACAGTATGAAAATGACCAGAAATTAGCACTAGCATTAGATCGATAGCATTAGCAAGTTAGCATTAGCATTCAAACTTAAACTTACTGTACTTGCATGTATACAAGAAGTGTTAAGCTTTAATGCCATCTAATCTGATAATCCCATGAAAGGTGATGCTTTAATTCCATCTGATCTCTTATTTCCATCATAAAGGACACATACAGGATGAAAATGACCAGAAATTAGCACTAGCATTAGATCGATAGCATTAGCAAGTAAGCATTAGCATTCAAACTTAAACTTACTGTACTTGCATGTATACAAGAAGTGTTAAGCTTTAATGCCATCTAATCTGATATTCCCATGAAGGGTTATGCTTTAATGCCATCTGATCTCTTATGCACATCATAGCGGACACGTACAGTATGAAAATGACCTGATATTAGCACTAGCATTAGATCGCTAGCATTAGCAAGTTAGCTTTAGCATTCAAACTTAAACATTGCAGTACTTGCAAGTATACAAGAAGGGTGAAGCATTAATGCAATCTAATCTAATATGCCCATGAAGGGATATGCTTTAATGCCATCTGATCTCTTATTCCATCATAGAGGACACGTACTGTATGAAAATGACAAGATATTAGCACTAGCATTAAATCGCTAGCATCAGCAAGTTAGCATTAGCATTCAAACTTAAACTTGCTGTACTTGCATGTATACAAGAAGGGTTAAGCTTTAATGGCATCTAATCTGATAATCCCAAGAAAGGTGATGCTTTAATGCCATCTGATCTCTTATTTCCATCATAAAGGACACATACAGTATGAAAATGACCAGAAATTAGCACTAGCATTAGATCGCTAGCATTAGCAAGTTAGCATTAGCATTCAAACTTTAACATTGCTGTATTTGCGTATATAAAGAAGGGTTAAGTTTTAATGCCATCTAATCTCATAATCCCATGAAAGGTGATGCTTTAATGCCATCTGATCTCTTATTTCAATCATAAAGGACACATGCAGTATGAAAATGACCAGAAATTAGCACTAGCATTAGATCGCTAGCATTAGCAAGTTAGCATTAGCATTCAAACTTTAACATTGCTGTATTTGCATTTATACAAGAAGGGTTAAGCTTTAATGCCATCTAATCTAATATGCCCATGAAGGGTTATGCTTTAATGCCATCTGATCTCTTATATACATCATAGAGGAGACGTTCAGTATGAAAATAACCTGATATTAGCACTAGCATTAGATCGCTAGCATTAGCAAGTTAGCATTAGTATTCAAACTTAAACATTGCAGTACTTGCAAGTATACAAGAAGGGTGAAGCTTTAATGACACCCAATCTAATATGCCCATGAAGGGATATGCTTTAATGCCATCTGATCTCTTATTTCCATCATTGAGGACACGTACAGCATGAAAATGACAAGATATTAGCACTAGCATTAAATCGCTAGCATCAGCAAGTTAGCATTAGCATTCAAACTTAAACTTACTGTACTTGCATGTATACAAGAAGGGTTAAGATTTAATGGCATCTAATCTGATATTCCCATGAAGCGTTATGCTTTAATGCCATCTGATCTCTTATATATCATATAGAGGACACGCACAGTATGAAAATGACCTGATATTAGCACTAGCATTAGATCGCTAGCATTAGCAAGTTAGCATTAGCATTCAAACTTTAACATTGCTGTATTTCCGTATATAAAGAAGGGTTAACTTTTAATGCCATCTAATCTCATTATCCCATGAAAGGTGATGCTTCAATGCCACCTGATCTCTTATTTCAATCATAAAGGACACATACAGTATAAAAATGACCAGAAATTAGCACTAGCCTTAGATCGCTAGCATTAGAAAGTTAGCATTAGCATTCAAACTTAAAATTGCTGTACTTGCATGTATACAAGAAGGGTTAAGTTTTAATGAAATCTAATCTGATATTCCCATGAAGGGTTAAGCTTTAATACCATCTGATCTCTTATTTCCATCATAAAGAACACATACAGTATGAAAATGACCAGAAATTAGCACTAGCATTAGATCGATAGCATTAGCAAGCTAGCATTAGCATTCAAACTTAAACTTACTGTACTTGCATGTATACAAGAAGGGTTAAGCTTTAATGCCGTCTAATCTGATATTCCCATGAACGGTTATGCTTTAATGCCATCTGATCACTTATATACATCATAGAGGACACGTACAATATGAAAATGACCTGATATTAGCACTAGCATTAGATCGCTAGCATTAGCAAGTTAGCTTTAGCATTCAAACTTTAACATTGCTGTATTTGCGTATATAAAGAAGGGTTAAGCTTTAATGCCATCTAATCTCATAATCCCATGAAAGGTGATGCTTAAATGGCATCTGATCTCTTATTTCAATCAAAAAGGACACATACAGTATAAAAATGACCAGAAATTAGCACTAGCATTAGATCGCTAGCATTAGCAAGTTAGCATTAGCATTCAAACTTAAACTTACTGTATTTGCATGTATACAAGAAGGGTTAAGCTTTAATGCCATTTAATCTGATATTCCCATGAAGGGTTATGCTTTAATGCCGTCTGATCTCTTATATACATCATAGAGAACACGTAGAGTATGAAAATGTCCTGATATTAGCACTAGCATTAGATCGCTAGCATTAGCAAGTTAGCATTAGCATTCAAACTTTAACATTGCTGTATTTGCATTCATACAAGAAGGGTTAAGCTTTAATGCCATCTAATCTAATATGCCCATGAAGGGTTATGCTTTAATGCCATCTGATCTCTTATTTCCATTATAGAGGACACGTACAGTATGAAAATGATCAGATATTAGCAGTAGCATTAGATCGCTAGCATTAGCAAGATAGCATTAGCATTCAAACTTAAACTTGCTGTACTTGCATGTATACAAGAAGGGTGAAGCTTTAATGCAATCTAATGTAATATGCCCATGAAGGGTGATGCTTTAATGCCATCTGATCTCTTATATCCATCATAGAGGACACGTACAGTATGAAAATGACCAGATATTAGCACTAGCATTAGATCGATAGCATTAGCAAGTTAGCATTAGCATTGAAACTTAAACTTGCTGTACTTGCATGAATACAAGAAGGGTTAAGCTTTAATGCCATCTAATCTGATAATCCCATGAAAGGTGATGCTTTATTTCCATCTGATCTCTTATTTCCATCATAAAGGACACAAACAGCATGAAAATGACCAGAAATTAGCACTAGCATTAGATCGCTAGCATTAGCAAGTTAGCATTAGCATTCAAACTTTAACATTGCTGTATTTGCATTTATACAAGAAGGGTTAAGCTTTAATGCCATCTAATCTAATATGCCCATGAAGGGTTATGCTTTAATGCCATCTGATCTCTTATATCCATCATAGAGGAGACGTACAGTATGAAAATGACCAAGATATTTGCACTAGCATTAGATCGCTAGCATCAGCAAGTTAGCATTAGCATTCAAACTTAAACTTGCTGTACTTGCATGTATACAAGAAGGGTTAAGCTTTAATGCCATCTAATCTGATAATCCCATGAAAGGTGATGCTTTAATGCCATCTGATCTCTTATTTCCATCATAAAGGACACATACAGTATGAAAATGACCAGAAATTAGCACTAGCATTAGATCGCTAGCATTAGCAACTTAGCATTAGCATTCAAACTTTAACATTGCTGTTTTTGCGTATATAAAGAAGGGTTAAGCTTTAATGCCATCTAATCTCATAATCCCATGAAAGGTGATGCTTTAATGCCATCTGATCAATTATTTCAATCATAAAGGACACATGCAGTATGAAAATGACCAGAAATTAGCACTAACATTAGATCGGTAGCATTAGCAAGTTAGCATTAGCATTCAAACTTAAACTTGCTGTACTTGCATGTATACAAGAAGGGTTAAGCTTTAATGCCATCTAATCTGATATTCCCATGAAGGGTTATGCTTTAATGCCATCTGATCTCTTATATACATCATAGAGGACACGTACAGTATGAAAATGACCTGATATTAGCACTAGCATTAGATCGCTAGCATTAGCAAGTTAGCATTAGCATTCAAACTTTAACATTGCTGTATTTGCATTTATACAAGAAGGGTTAAGCTTTAATGCCATCTAATCTAATATGCCCATGAAGGGTTATGCTTTAATGCCATCTGATCTCTTATATACATCATAGAGGACACGTACAGTATGAAAATGACCTGATATTAGCACTAGCATTAGATCGCTAGCATTAGCAAGTTAGCATTAGCATTCAAACTTAAACATTGCAGTAACTTGCAAGTATACAAGAAAGGTTAAGCTTTAATGCCATCTAATCTAATATGCCCATGAAGGGTTATGCTTTAATGCCATCTGATCTTTTACATACATCATAGAGGACACGTACAGTATGAAAATGACAAGATATTAGCACGAGCATTAAATCGCTAGCATCAGCAAGTTAGCATTAGCATTCAAACTTAAACTTACTGTACTTGCATGTATACAAGAAGGGTTAAGATTTAATGTCATCTAATCTGATATTCCCATGAAGGGTTATGCTTTAATGCCATCTGATCTCTTATATACATCATAGAGGACACATAGAGTATGAAAATGACCTGATATTAGCACTAGCATTAGATCGCTAGCATTAGCAAGTTAGCATTAGCATTCAAACTTTAACATTGCTGTATTTCCGTATATGAAGAAGGGTTAAGTTTTAATGCCATCTAAACTCATAATCCCATGAAAGGTGATGCTTTAATGCCATCTGATCTCTTATTTCAATCATAAAGGACACATACAGTATGAAAATGACCAGAAATTAGCACTAGCATTAGATCGCTAGCATTAGCAAGTTAGCATTAGCATTCAAACTTAAACTTGCTGTATTTGCATGTATACAAGAAGGGTTAAGCTTTAATGCCATCTAATCTGATAATCCCATGAAAGGTGATGCTTTAATGCCATCTGATCTCTTATTTCCATCATAAAGGACACATACAGTATGAAAATGACCAGAAATTAGCACTAGCATTAGACCGATAGCATTAGCAAGTTAGCATTAGCATTCAAACTTAAACTTACTGTACTTGCATGTATACAAGAAGGGTTAAGCTTTAATGCCATCTAATCTGATATTCCCATGAAGGGTTATGCTTTAATGCCATCTGATCTCTTATATACATTATAGAGGACACGTACAGTATGAAAATGACCAGATATTAGCACTAGCATTAGATCGCTAGCATTAGCAAGTTAGCATTAGCATTCAAACTTTAACATTAGTATTTGCAATATAAAGAAGGGTTAAGCTTTAAGGCCATCTAATCTCATAATCCCATGAAAGGTGATGCTTTAATGCCATCTGATCTCTTATTTCAATCATAAAGGACACATACAGTATGAAAATGACCAGAAATTAGCACTAGCATTAGATCGCTAGCATTAGCAAGTTAGCATTAGCATTCAAACTTAAACTTACTGTATTTGTATGTATACAAGAAGGGTTAAGCTTTAATGCCATTTAATCTGATACTCCCATGAAGGGTTATGCTTTAATGACATCTGATCTCTTATTACCATTATAGAGGACACGTACAGTATGAAAATGATCAGATATTAGCACTAGCATTAGATCGCTAGCATTAGCAAGTTAGCATTAGCATTCAAACTTAAACTTGCTGTACTTGCATGTATACAAGAAGGGTTAAGCTTTAATGCCATCTAATCTGATATGCCCATGAAGGGTGATGCTTTAATGACATCTGATCTCCTATATCCATCATAGAGGACACGTACAGTATGAAAATGACCAGATATTAGCACTAGCATTAGATCGATAGCATTAGCAAGTTAGCATTAGCATTCAAACTTAAACTTGCTGTACTTGCATGTATACAAGAAGGGTTAAGCTTTAATGCCATCTAATCTGATAATCCCATGAAAGGTTATGCTTTAATTCCATCTGATCTCTTATTTCCATCATAAAGGACACATACAGCATGAAAATGACCAGAAATTAGCACTAGCATTAGATCAATAGCATTAGCAAGTTAGCATTAGCATTCAAACTTAAACTTGCTGTACTTGCATGTATACAAGAAGGGTTAAGCTTTAATGCCATCTAATCTGATATTCCCATGAAGGGTTATGCTTTAATGCCATCTGATCTCTTATATACATCATAGAGGACACGTACAGTATGAAAATGACCTGATATTAGCACTAGCATTAGATCGCTAGCATTAGCAAGTTAGCTTTAGCATTCAAACTTAAACATTGCAGTACTTGCATGTATACAAGAAGGGTTAAGCTTTAATGCAATCTAATCTAATAATGCCCATGAAGGATATGCTTTAATGCCATCTGATCTCTTATTCCATCATAGAGGACACATACTGTATGAAAATGACAAGATATTAGCACTAGCATTAAATCGCTAGCATCAGCAAGTTAGCATTAGCATTCAAACTTAAACTTGCTGTACTTGCATGTATACAAGAAGGGTTAAGCTTTAATGGCATCTAATCTGATAATCCCATGAAAGGTGATGCTTTAATGCCATCTGATCTCTTATTTCCATCATAAAGGACACATACAGTATGAAAATGACCAGAAATTAGCACTAGCATTAGATCGCTAGCATTAGCAAGTTAGCATTAGCATTCAAACTTTAACATTGCTTTATTTGCGTATATAAAGAAGGGTTAAGCTTTAATGCCATCTAATCTCATAATCCCATGAAAGGTGATGCTTTAATGCCATCTGATCTCTTATTTCAATCATAAAGGACACATACAGTATGAAAATGACCAGAAATTAGCACTAGCATTAGATCGCTAGCATTAGCAAGTTAGCATTAGCATTCAAACTTAAACTTGCTGTACTTGCATGTATACAAGAAGGGTTAAGCTTTAATGCCATCTAATCTGATATTCCCATGAAGGGTTATGCTTTAATGCCATCTGATCTCTTATATACATCATAGAGGACACATACAGTATGAAAATGACCTGATATTAGCACTAGCATTAGATCGCTAGCATTAGCAAGTTAGCATTAGCATTCAAACTTTAACATTGCTGTATTTGCATTTATACAAGAAGGGTTAAGCTTTAATGCCATCTAATCTAATATGCCCATGAAGGGTTATGCTTTAATGCCATCTGATCTCTTATTTCCATCATTGAGGACACGTACAGTATGAAAATGACCAGATATTAGCACTAGCATTAGATCGCTAGCATTAGCAAGTTAGCATTAGCATTCAAACTTTAAATTGCTGTACTTGCATTTATACAAGAAGGGTTAAGATTTTAATGCCATCTAATCTAATATGCCCATGAAGGGTTATGCTTTAATGCCATCTGATCTCTTATATACATCATAGAGGACGTTCAGTATGAAAATGACCTGATATTAGCACTAGCATTAGATCGCTAGCATTAGCAAGTTAGCATTAGTATTCAAACTTAAACATTGCAGTACTTGCAAGTATACAAGAAGGGTTAAGCTTTAATGCCATCTAATCTAATATGCCCATGAAGGGATATGCTTTTAATGCCATCTGATCTCTTATTTCCATCATAAAGGACACATACAGCATGAAAATGACCAGATATTAGCACTAGCATTAGATCGCTAGCATCAGCAAGTTAGCATTAGCATTCAAACTTAAACTTGCTGTACTTGCATGTATACAAGAAGGGTTAAGATTTAATGGCATCTAATCTGATATTCCCATGAAGGGTTATGCTTTAATGCCATCTGATCTCTTATATACATCATAGAGGACACGTACAGTATGAAAATGACCTGATATTAGCACTAGCATTAGATCGATAGCATTAGCAAGTTAGCATTAGCATTCAAACTTTAACATTGCTGTATTTGCGTATATAAAGAAGGGTTAACTTTTAATGCCATCTAATCTGATATTCCCATGAAGGGTGATGCTTTAATGCCATCTGATCTCTTATTTCAATCATAAAGGACACATACAGTATAAAAATGACCAGAAATTAGCACTAGCATTAGATCGCTAGCATTAGAAAGTTAGCATTAGCATTCAAACTTAAAATTGCTGTACTTGCATGTATACAAGAAGGGTTAAGCTTTAATGCCATCTAATCTGATATTCCCATGAAGGGTTATGCTTTAATGGCATCTGATCTCTTATTTCCATCATAAAGGACACATACAGTATGAAAATGACCAGAAATTAGCACTAGCATTAGATCGATAGCATTAGCAAGTTAGCATTAGCATTCAAACTTAAACTTACTGTACTTGCATGTATACAAGAAGGGTTAAGCTTTAATGCCATCTAATCTGATATTCCCATGAAGGGTTATGCTTTAATGCCATCTGATCTCTTATATACATCATAGAGGACACGTACAATATGAAAATGACCTGATATTAGCACTAGCATTAGATCGCTAGCATTAGCAAGTTAGCATTAGCATTCAAACTTTTAACATTGCTGTATTTGCATTCATAAAGAAGGGTTAAGCTTTAATGCCATCTAATCTCATAATCCCATGAAGGGTGATGCTTTAATGGCATCTGATCTCTTATTTCAATCAAAAAGGACACATACAGTATAAAAATGACCAGAAATTAGCACTAGCATTAGATCGCTAGCATTAGCAAGTTAGCATTAGCATTCAAACTTAAACTTACTGTATTTGCATGTATACAAGAAGGGTTAAGCTTTAATGCCATTTAATCTGATATTCCCATGAAGGGTTATGCTTTAATGCCATCTGATCTCTTATATACATCATAGAGGACACGTACAGTATGAAAATGACCTGATATTAGCACTAGCATTAGATCGCTAGCATTAGCAAGTTAGCATTAGCATTCAAACTTTAACATTGCTGTATTTGCATTCATACAAGAAGGGTTAAGCTTTAATGCCATCTAATCTAATATGCCCATGAAGGGTTATGCTTTAATGCCATCTGATCTCTTATTTCCATTATAGAGGACACAAACAGTATGAAAATGATCAGATATTAGCACTAGCATTAGATCGCTAGCATTAGCAAGATAGCATTAGCATTCAAACTTAAACTTGCTGTACTTGCATGTATACAAGAAGGGTGAAGCTTTAATGCAATCTAATCTAATATGCCCATGAAGGGTGATGCTTTAATGCCATCTGATCTCTTATATCCATCATAGAGGACACGTACAGTATGAAAATGACCAGATATTAGCACTAGCATTAGATCGATAGCATTAGCAAGTTAGCATTAGCATTCAAACTTAAACTTGCTGTACTTGCATGTATACAAGAAGGGTTAAGCTTTAATGCCATCTAATCTGATAATCCCATGAAAGGTGATGCTTTATTTCCATCTGACCTCTTATTTCCATCATAAAGGACACAAACAGCATGAAAATGACCAGAAATTAGCACTAGCATTAGATCGCTAGCATTAGCAAGTTAGCTTTAGCATTCAAACTTGAACATTGCAGTACTTGCAAGTATACAAGAAGGGTGAAGCTTTAATGCAATCTAATCTAATATGCCCATGAAGGGATATGCTTTAATGCCATCTGATCTCTTATTCCATCATAGAGGACACGTACTGTATGAAAATGACCAGATATTAGCACTAGCATTAAATCGCTAGCATCAGCAAGTTAGCATTAGCATTCAAACTTAAACTTGCTGTACTTGCATGTATACAAGAAGGGTTAAGGTTTAATGGCATCTAATCTGATAATCCCATGAAAGGTGATGCTTTAATGCCATCTGATCTCTTATTTCCTTCATAAAGGACACATACAGTATGAAAATGACCAGAAATTAGCACTAGCATTAGATCGCTAGCATTAGCAAGTTAGCATTAGCATTCAAACTTTAACATTGCTGTTTTTGCATGTATACAAGAAGGGTTAAGCTTTAATGCCATCTAATCTCATAATCCCATGAAAGGTGATGCTTTAATGCCATCTGATCAATTATTTCAATCATAAAGGACACATGCAGTATGAAAATGACCAGAAATTAGCACTAACATTAGATCGCTAGCATTAGCAAGTTAGCATTAGCATTCAAACTTAAACTTGCTGTACTTGCATGTATACAAGAAGGGTTAAGCTTTAATGCCATCTAATCTGATATTCCCATGAAGGGTTATGCTTTAATGCCATCTGATCTCTTATATACATCATAGAGGACACATACAGTATGAAAATGACCTGATATTAGCACTAGCATTAGATCGCTAGCATTAGCAAGTTAGCATTAGCATTCAAACTTTAACATTGCTGTATTTGCATTTATACAAGAAGGGTTAAGCTTTAATGCCATCTAATCTAATATGCCCATGAAGGGTGATGCTTTAATGCCATCTGATCTCTTATTTACATCATAGAGGACACATACAGTATGAAAATGACCTGATATTAGCACTAGCATTAGATCGCTAGCATTAGCAAGTTAGCATTAGCATTCAAACTTAAACATTGCTGTAACTTGCATGTATACAAGAAGGGTTAAGCTTTAATGCCATCTAATCTAATATGCCCATGAAGGGTTATGCTTTAATGCCATCTGATCTTTATTTACATCATAGAGGACACGTACAGTATGAAAATGACAAGATATTAGCACTAGCATTAAATCGCTAGCATCAGCAAGTTAGCATTAGCATTCAAACTTAAACTTACTGTACTTGCATGTATACAAGAAGGGTTAAGCTTTAATGCCATCTAATCTGATATTCCCATGAAGGGTTATGCTTTAATGCCATCTGATCTCTTATATACATCATAGAGGACACATACAGTATGAAAATGACCTGATATTAGCACTAGCATTAGATCGCTAGCATTAGCAAGTTAGCATTAGCATTCAAACTTTAACATTGCTGTATTTGCATATATAAAGAAGGGTTAACTTTTAATGCCATCTAAACTCATAATCCCATGAAAGGTGATGCTTTAATGCCATCTGATCTCTTATTTCAATCATAAAGGACACATACAGTATGAAAATGACCAGAAATTAGCACTAGCATTAGATCGCTAGCATTAGCAAGTTAGCATTAGCATTCAAACTTAAACTTGCTGTACTTGTATGTATACAAGAAGGGTTAAGCTTTAATGCCATCTAATCTGATAATCCCATGAAACGTGATGCTTTAATGCCATCTGATCTCTTATTTCCATCATAAAGGACACATACAGTATGAAAATGACCAGAAATTAGCACTAGCATTAGATCGATAGCATTAGCAAGTTAGCATTAGCATTCAAACTTAAACTTGCTGTACTTGCATGTATACAAGAAGGGTTAAGCTTTAATGCCATCTAATCTGATATTCCCATGAAGGGTTATGCTTTAATGCCATCTGATCTCTTATATCCATCATAGAGGACACGTACAGTATGAAAATGACCTGATATTAGCACTAGCATTAGATCGCTAGCATTAGCAAGTTAGCATTAGCATTCAAACTTTAACATTGCTGTATTTGCATGTATAAAGAAGGGTTAAGCTTTAATGCCATCTAATCTCATAATCCCATGAAAGGTGATGCTTTAATGCCATCTGATCTCTTATTTCAATCATAAAGGACACATACAGTATGAAAATGACCAGAAATTAGCACTAGCATTAGATCGCTAGCATTAGCAAGTTAGCATTAGCATTCAAACTTAAACTTACTGTATTTGTATGTATACAAGAAGGGTTAAGCTTTAATGCCATTTAATCTGATACTCCCATGAAGGGTTATGCTTTAATGACATCTGATCTCTTATTTCCATTATAGAGGACACGTACAGTATGAAAATGACCAGATATTAGCACTAGCATTAGATCGCTAGCATTAGCAAGTTAGCATTAGCATTCAAACTTAAACTTGCTGTACTTGCATGTATACAAGAAGGGTGAAGCTTTAATGCCATCTAATCTAATATGCCCATGAAGGGTGATGCTTTAATGACATCTGATCTCTTATATCCATCATAGAGGACACGTACAGTATGAAAATGACCAGATATTAGCACTAGCATTAGATCGCTAGCATTAGCAAGTTAGCATTAGCATTCAAACTTAAACTTGCTGTACTTGCATGTATACAAGAAGGGTTAAGCTTTAATGCCATCTAATCTGATAATCCCATGAAAGGTGCTGCTTTAATTCCATCTGATCTCTTATTTCCATCATAAAGGACACATACAGTATGAAAATGACCAGAAATTAGCACTAGCATTAGATCGCTAGCATTAGCAAGTTAGCATTAGCATTCAAACTTAAACTTGCTGTACTTGCATGTATACAAGAAGGGTTAAGCTTTAATGTCATCTAATCTGATATTCCCATGAAGGGTTATGCTTTAATGCCATCTGATCTCTTATATACATCATAGAGGACACGTACAGTATGAAAATGACCTGATATTAGCACTAGCATTAGATCGCTAGCATTAGCAAGTTAGCATTAGCATTCAAACTTTAACATTTCTGTACTTGCATGTATACAAGAAGGGTTAAGCTTTAATGCCATCAAATCTCATAATCCCATGAAGGGTGATGCTTTAATGCCATCTGATCTCTTATTTCAATCATAAAGGACACATACAGTATGAAAATGACAAGAAATTAGCACTAGCATTAGATCGCTAGCATTAGCAAGTTAGCATTAGCATTCAAACTTAAACTTGCTGTACTTGCATGTATACAAGAAGGGTTAAGCTTTAATGCCATCTAATCTGATAATCCCATGAAGGGTTATGCTTTAATGCCATCTGATCTCTTATTTCCATCATAAAGGACACATACAGTATGAAAATGACCTGAAATTAGCACTAGCATTAGATCGCTAGCATTAGCAAGTTAGCATTAGCATTCAAACTTTAACATTTCTGTATTTGCATATATAAAGAAGGGTTAAGCTTTTAATGCCATCTAATCTGATAATCCCATGAAGGGTTGATGCTTTAATGCCATCTGATCTCTTATTTCATCATAAAGAAGACACATAATCAGTATGAAAATGACCAGAAATTACATCATAGCACTAGCATTAGATCGCTAGCATTAGCAAAGTTAGCATTAGCATTCAAACTTTAACATTGCTGTATTTGCATTTATACAAGAAGGGTTAAGCTTTAATGCCATCTAATCTGATATTCCCATGAAGGGTTATGCTTTAATGCCATCTGATCTCTTATATACATCATAGAGGACACATACAGTATGAAAATGACCTGATATTAGCACTAGCATTAGATCAAATAGCATTAGTACAAGTTAGCCCATTAGCATCAAACTTTAACGGGATCAAACTTTAACATTGCTGTATTTCCAAGATATATACAAGAAATCGCTAGGTTAAGCATTTCAATGCCATATAATTAATCAATGCCAATCCCATGAAGGGTGATGCTTTAATGCCATCTGATCTCTTATTTCAATCATAAAGGACACATACAGTATGAAAATGACCAGAAATTAGCACTAGCATTAGATCGCTAGCATTAGCAAGTTAGCATTAGCATTCAAACTTAAACTTGCTGTACTTGCATGTATACAAGAAAGGTTAAGCTATAATGCCATCTCATCTGATAATCCCATGAAAGGTGATGCTTTAATGCCATCTGATCTCTTATTTCCATCATAAAGTACACATACAGTATGAAAATGACCAGAAATTAGCACTAGCATTAGATCGATAGCATTAGCAAGTTAGCATTAGCATTCAAACTTAAACTTACTGTACTTGCATGTATACAAGAAGGGTTAAGCTTTAATGCCATCTAATCTGATATTCCCATGAAGGGTTATGCTTTAATGCCATCTGTTCTCTTATATACATCATATAGGACACGTACAGTAAGAAAATGACCTGATATTAGCACAAGCATTAGATCGCTAGCATTAGCAAGTTAGCATTTGCATTCAAACTTTAACATTGCTGTATTTGCGTATATAAAGAAGGGTTAAGCTTTAATGCCATCTAATCTCATAATCCCATGAAAGGTGATGCTTTAATGCCATCTGATCTCTTATTTCAATCATAAAGGACACATACAGTATGAAAATGACCAGAAATTAGCACTAGCATTAGATCGCTAGCATTAGCAAGTCAGCATTAGCATTCAAACTTTAACATTGCTGTATTTACATTTATACAAGAAGGGTTAAGCTTTAATGCCATGTAATCTAATATGCCCATGAAGGGTTATGCTTTAATGCCATCTGATCTCTTATATACATCATAGAGGACACGTACAGTATGAAGATGACCTGATATTAGCACTAGCATTAGATCGCTAGCATTAGCCAGTTAGCATTAGCATTCAAACTTTAACATTGCTGTATTTGCATTTATACAAGAAGGGTTAAGCTTTAATGCCATCTAATCTAATATACCCATGCAGGGTGATGCTTTAATGCCATCTGATCTCTTATTTCCATTATAGAGGACACGTACAGTATGAAAATGACCAGATATTAGCACTAGCATTAGATCGCTAGCATTAGCCAGTTAGCATTAGCATTCAAACTTAAACTTGCTGTACTTGCATGTATACAAAAAGGATGAAGCTTTAATGCCATCTAATCTAATATGCCCATGAAGGGTTATGCTTTAATGCCATCTTATCTCTTATATCCATCATAGAGGACACGTACAGTATGAAAATGACCAGATATTAGCACTAGCATTAGATCGATAGCATTAGCAAGTTAGCATTAGCATTCAAACTTAAACTTTCTGTACTTGCATGTATACAAGAAGGGTTATGCTTTAATGCCATCTGATCTCTTATTTCCATCATAGAGGACAAGTACAGTATGAAAATGACGAGATATTAGCACTAGCTTTAGATCGATAGCATTAGCAAGTTAGCATTAGCATTCACACTTAAATTACTGTACTTGCATGTATACAAGAAGGGTTAAGCTTTAATGCCATCTAATCTGATATTCCCATGAAGGGTTATGCTTTAATGCCATCTGATCTCTTATTTCAATCATAAAGGACACATACAGTATGAAAATGACCAGAAATTAGCACTAGCATTAGATCGCTGGCATTAGCAAGTTAGAATTAGCATTCAATCTTAAACTTACTGTATTTGCATGTATACAAGAAGGGTTAAGCTTTAATGCCATTTAATCTGATATTCCCATGAAGGGTTATGCTTTAATGCCGTCTGATCACTTATATACATCATAGAGGACACGTACAATATGAAAATGACCTGATATTAGCACTAGCATTAGATCGCTAGCATCAGTAAGTTAGCATTAGCATTCAAACTTTAACATTGCTGTATTTGCGTATATAAAGAAGGGTTAAGCTTTAATGCCATCTAATCTCATAATCCCATGAAGGGTTATGCTTTAATGCCATCTGATCTCTTATTTCCATTATAGAGGACACGTGCAGTATGAAAATGACCAGATATTAGCACTAGCATTAGATCGCTAGCATTAGCAAGTTAGCATTAGCATTCAAACTTAAACTTGCTGTACTTGCATGTATACAAAAAGGATGAAGCTTTAATGCCATCTAATCTAATATGCCCATGAAGGGTGATGCTTTAATGCCATCTGATCTCTTATTTCCATGATAGAGGACACAGAAAGTATGAAAATGACCAGATATTAGCACTAGTATTAGATCGCTAGCATTAGCAAAATAGCATTAGTATTCAAACTTAAACTTACTGTACTTGCATGTATACAAGAAGGGTTAAGCTTTAATGCCATCTAATCTGATATTCCCATGAAGGGTTATGCTTTAATGCCGTCTGATCTCTTATATCTATCATAGAGGACACGTTCAGTATGAAAATGACCAGATATTATCACTAACATTAGATCGATAGCATCAGCAAGTTAGCATTAGCATTCAAACTTAAACTTGCTGTACTTGCATGTATACAAGAAGGGTTATGCTTTAATGCCATCTGATCTCTCATTTCCATCATAGAGGACACGTACAGTATGAAAATGATGAGATATTAGCACTAGCATTAGATCGCTAGCATTAGCAAGTTAGCATTAGCATTCAAACTTAAACTTGCTGTACTTGCATGTATACAAGAAGGGTTAAGCTTTAATGCCATCTAATCTGATAATCCCATGAAAGGTGATGCTTTAATGCTATCTGATCTCTTATTACAATCATAAAGGACACATACAGTATGAAAATGAACAGAAATTAGCACTAGCATTAGATCGCTAGCATTAGCAAGTTAGCATTAACAAGTTAGCATTAACATTCAAACTTAAACTTACTGTATTTGCATGTATACAAGAAGGGTTAAGCTTTAATGCCATTTAATCTGATATTCCCATGAAGGGTTATGCTTTAATGCCGTCTGATCTCTTATATACATCATAGAGGACACGTACAGTATGAAAATGACCTGATATTAGCACTAGCATTAGATCGCTAGCATTAGCAAGTTAGCATTAGCATTCAAACTTTAACATTGCTGTATTTGCGTATATAAAGAAGGGTTAAGCTTTAATGCCATCTAATCTCATAATCCCATGAAAGGTGATGCTTTAATGCCATCTGATCTCTTATTTCAATCATAATGGACACATACAGTATGAAAATGACCAGAAATTAGCACTAGCATTAGATCGCTAGCATTAGCAAGTTAGCATTAGCATTCAAACTTAAACTTACTGTACTTGCATGTATACCAGAAGGGTTAAGCTTTAATGCCATCTAATCTGATATTCCCATGAAGGGTTTTGCTTTAATGCCATCTGATCACTTATATACATCATAGAGCAGTGGTTCCCAACGTCGGTCCTGGGGACCCACTGTGTATGCTGGTTTTTTGTTCAACCAGAATTACGATCCCAAAATTTTAACAAGCCATTTTTTTAATTAGTTGCTTTTCAGATGAGAGGGACATTTTACCCGCTTGAACCACATTATAACAGAAATGGCTATGCATTCCATGATGTTTCAAAGTCCAACATTCATATTTTGTATTTTAATGTATTCCAACTAAGCATGGCAAGTGAAGGGAGCGATGTTTTATGTGATCAAATGCAAGATTGTGATCAATCATAAAGCTGCTTATTAGTTTTCTGATTGCAGGTGCTGAAGTTCTTTCCTGAAACAAACAAGTAACATTTAACAGGTTTGACTCATTATTATATGCTTTGTCTTCAATTCTAAATTGCCTATTGATAGTTAGTTTAAGTGACCATGTGTCCTAAATTTTATAAATTAGAAGCCAATTCACAGTTTCATGTCATCAATTGCAAATTTCCACGTTTTTATGTCAGAAAAGTAATTTCCAATATAGCACACTATGAAATTTTTTTTTTCATCATGGCCATTTTCGGCATGTTTTCTAGAAGGGTAAATAATCAGGATTAACAATAATAGAGCAATTAAAAACAATTAACAACTTGTTAGCATTCTGAGATTTGAGCTGTGGTTTTTCAGCAAAAACCAACCTACACAGTGGGTCCCCAGGACCGAGTTTGGGAACCACTGTGTAAACTTGCTGTATTTGCATGTATACAAGAAGGGTTAAGCTTTAATGCCATTTAATCTGATATTCCCATGAAGGGTTATGCTTTAATGCCGTTTGATCTCTTATTTCCATCATAGAGGACACGTACAGTATGAAAATGATGAGATATTAGCACTAGCATTAGATCGCTAGCATTAGCAAGTTAGCATTAGCATTCAAACTTAAACTTGCTGTATTTGCATGTATACAAGAAGGGTTAAGCTTTAATGCCATTTAATCTGATATTCCCATGAAGGGTTATGCTTTAATGCCGTTTGATCTCTTACATACATCATAGAGGACACGTACAGTATGAAAATGACCTGATATTAGCACTAGCATTAGATTAGCATTAGCATTCAAACTTTTAACATTGCTTATTTGCATTTATACATTCAAATGCTTGTAACAATTGCCCATGAAGTATTTGCTTTTAATGCCATCTATACATATACATCATAGAGGACACGAACAGTATGAAGATGACCTTAATTAGCATCATTAATCGCTAATATTAGCCATTCAAACTTTAAGGGCATTTATACAAGATGCTTTAATGCCATCTGATCTTTAATGCTTATTTCTTATTTCTATTATAGATGACACGTACAGTATGAAAATGACCAGATATTAGCACTAGCATTAGATCGCTAGCATTAGCCAGTTAGCATTAGCATTCAAACTTAAACTTGCTGTACTTGCATGTATACAAAAAGGATAAAGCTTTAATGCCATCTAATCTAATATGCCCATGAAGGGTTATGCTTTAATGTCATCTTATCTCTTATTTCCATCATAGAGGACACGTACAGTATGAAAATGACCAGATATTAGCACTAGCATTAGATCGATAGCATTAGCAAGTTAGCATTAGCATTCAAACTTAAACTTGCTGTACTTGCATGTATACAAGAAGGGTTATGCTTTAATGCCATCTGATCTCTTATTTCCATCATAGAGGACAAGTACAGTATGAAAATGACGAGATATTAGCACTAGCTTTAGATCGATAGCATTAGCAAGTTAGCATTAGCATTCACACTTAAATTACTGTACTTGCATTTATACAAGAAGGGTTAAGCTTTAATGCCATCTAATCTGATATTCCCATGAAGGGTTATGCTTTAATGCCATCTGATCTCTTATTTCAATCAAAAAGGACACATACAGTATGAAAATGACCAGAAATTAGCACTAGCATTAGATCGCTAGCATTAGCAAGTTAGAATTAGCATTCAAACTTAAACTTACTGTATTTGCATGTATACAAGAAGGGTTAAGCTTTAATGCCATTTAATCTGATATTCCCATGAAGGGTTATGCTTTAATGCCATCTGATCTCTTATATACATCATAGAGGACACGTACAATATGAAAATGACCTGATATTAGCACTAGCATTAGATCGCTAGCATCAGCAAGTTAGCATTAGCATTCAAACTTTAACATTGCTGTATTTGCGTATATAAAGAAGGGTTTAAGCTTTAATGCCATCTAATCTCATAATCCCATGAAGGGTTATGCTTTAATGCCATTTGATCTCTTATTTCCATTATAGAGGACACGTACAGTATGAAAATGACCAGATATTAGCACTAGCATTAGATCGCTAGCATTAGCAAGTTAGCATTAGCATTCAAACTTAAACTTGCTGTACTTGCATGTATACAAAAAGGATGAAGCTTTAATGCCATCTAATCTGATATTCCCATGAAGGGTTATGCTTTAATGCCATCTGATCACTTATATACATCATAGAGGACACGTACAATATGAAAATGACCTGATATTAGCACTAGCATTAGATCGCTAGCATCAGCAAGTTAGCATTAGCATTCAAACTTTAACATTGCTGTATTTGCGTATATAAAGAAGGGTTAAGCTTTAATGCCATCTAATCTCTTATTTCCATGATAGAGGACACAGAAAGTATGAAAATGACCAGATATTAGCACTAGTATTAGATCGCTAGCATTAGCAAGTTAGCATTAGCATTCAAGCTTAAACTTACTGTATTTGCTTGTATACAAGAATGGTAAAGCTTTAATGCCATTTAATCTGATATTCCCATGAAGGGTTATGCTTTAATGGCGTTTGATCTCTTATATACATCATAGAGGACACGCATAGTATGAAAATGACCTGATATTAGCACTAGCATTAGATCGCTAGCATTAGCAAGTTAGCATTATCATTCAAACTTTAACATTGCTGTATTTGCATTTATACAAGAAGGGTTAAGCCATCTAATCTAATATGCCCATGAAGGGTTATGCTTTAATGCCATCTGATCTCTTATTTCCATTATAGAGGACACGTACAGTATGAAAATGAGCAGAAATTAGCACTAGCATTAGATCGCTAGCATTAGCAAGTTAGCATTAGCATTCAAACTTTAACATTGCTGTATTTGCATTTATACAAGAAGGGTTAAGCTTTAATGCCATCTAATCTAATAATATGCCCATGAAGGGTTATGCTTTTTAATGCCATCTGATCTCTTATTTCCATTATAGAGGACACATACAGTATGAAAATGATCAGATATTAGCACTAGCATTAGATCGCTAGCATTAACAAGTTAGCATTAGCATTCAAACTTAAACTTGCTGTACTTGCATGTATACAAGAAGGGTTAGCTTTAATGCCATCTAATCTAATATGCCCATGAAGGGTGATGCTTTAATGCCATCTGATCTCTTATATCCATCATAAAGGACACATACAGTATGAAAATGACCAGATATTAGCACTAGCATTAGATCGATAGCATTAGCAAGTTAGCATTAGCATTCAAACTTAAACTTACTTGCTGTATACATATGCATGTATACAAAAGGGTTAGGGTTATGCTTTAATGCCATCTGATCTCTTATTTCCATCATAGAGGACACGTACAGTATGAAAATGATGAGATATTAGCACTAGAATTAGATCGCTAGCATTAGCAAGTTAACATTAGCATTCAAACTTAAACATTTCTGTACTTGCATGATACAAGAAGGGTTAAGCTTTAATGCCATCTAATCTGATAATCCCATGAAAGGTGATGCTTTAATGCCATCTGATCTCTTATTTCAATCATAAAGGACACATACAGTATGAAAATGACCAGAAATTAGCACTAGCATTAGATCGATAGCATTAGCAAGTTAGCATTAGCATTCAAACTTAAACTTACTGTACTTGCATGTATACAAGAAGGGTTAAGCTTTAATGCCATCTAATCTGATAATCCCATGAAAGGTTTATGCTTTAATGCCATCTGATCTTTTATTTACATCATAGAGACACATACAGTATGAAAATGACCAGAAATTAGCACTAGCATTAGATCGCTAGCATTAGCAAGTTAGCATTAGCATTCAAACTTTTAACATTGCTGTATTTGCATGTATATAAAGAAGGGTTAAGCTTTAATGCCATTTAATCTGATATTCCCATGAAGGGTTATGCTTTAATGCCATCTGATCTCTTATTTCAATTATAAAGGACACATACAGTATGAAAATGACCAGAAATTAGCACTAGCATTAGATCGCTAGCATTAGCAAGTTAGCATTAGCATTCAAACTTAAACTTGCTGTACTTGCATGTATACAAGAAGGGTTAAGCTTTAATGCCATCTAATCTGATAATCCCATGAAAGGTGATGCTTTAATGCCATCTGATCTCTTATTTCCATCATAAAGGACACATACAGTATGAAAATGACCAGAAATTAGCACTAGCATTAGATCGATAGCATTAGCAAGTGAGCATTAGCATTCAAACTTAAACTTACTGTACTTGCATGTATAACAGAAGGGTTAAGCTTTAATGCCATCTAATCTGATATTCCCATGAAGGGTTATGCTTTAATGCCATCTGATCTATTATTTCCATTTTGAGGACACGTACAGTATGAAAATGACCAGATATTCGCACTAGCATTAGATCGCTAGCATTAGCAAGTTAGCATTAGCATTCAAACATAAACTTGCTGTACTTGCATGTATACAAGAAGGGTTATGCTTTAATGCCATCTGATCTCTTATTTCCTTCATAGAGGACAAGTACAGTATGAAAATGATGAGATATTAGCACTAGCATTAGATCGCTAGCATTAGCAAGTTAGCATTAGCATTCAAACTTAAACTTACTGTATTTGCATGTATACAAGAAGGGTAAAGCTTTAATGCCATTTAATCTGATATTCCCATGAAGGGTTATGCTTTAATGCCGTTTGATCTCTTATATACATCATAGAGGACACGTACAGTATGAAAATGACCTGATATTAGCACTAGCATTAGATCGCTAGCATTAGCAAGTTAGCATTATCATTCAAACTTTAACATTGCTGTATTTGCATTTATACAAGAAGGTTAAAATGACTTTAATGCCATCTAATCTAATATGCCCATGAAGGGTTATGCTTTAATGCCATCTGATCTCTTATTTCCATCATAGAGGACACGTACAGTATGAAAATGACCAGATATTAGCACTAGCATTAGATCGCTAGCATTAGCAAGTTAGCATTAGCATTCAAACTTAAACTTGCTGTACTTGCATGTATACAAGAAGGGGTTAAGCTTTAATGCCATCTAATCTGATAATCCCATGAAAGGTGATGCTTTAATGCCATCTGATCTCTTATTTCCATTATAGAGGACACGTACAGTATGAAAATGACCTGATATTAGCACTAGCATTAGATCGATAGCATTAGCAAGTTAGCATTAGCATTCAAACTTAAACTTGCTGCACTTGCATGTATACAAGAAGGGTTATGCTTTAATGCCATCTGATCTCTTATTTCCATCATAGAGGACACGTGCTGTATGAAAATGACAAGATATTAGCACTAGCATTAAATCGCTAGCAACAGCAAAATGTTAGCATTAGCATTCAAACTTAAACTTGCTGTATTGCATGTATACAAGAAGGGTTAAGCTTTAATGCCATCTAATCTGATAATCCCATGAAAGGTGATGCTTTAATGCCATCTGATCTCTTATATACATCATAGAGGACACGTATAAAAAATGACCTGATATTAGCACTAGCATTAGATCTATTAGCAAGTTAGCATTAGCATTCAAACCTTTAACATTATGCTTTAATGTATTTGCGAATAAAATGACAAGATATTAGCACTAGCATTAAATCGTTAGCAACAGCAAGTTAGCATTAGCATTCAAACTTAAACTTGCTGTACTTGAATGTTTAAGCTTTAATGCCATCTAATCTGATAATCCCATGAAAGGTGATGCTTTAATGCCATCTGATCTCTTATTTCAATCATAATGGACACATACAGTATGAAAATGACCAGAAATTAGCACTAGCATTAGATCGCTAGCATTAGCAAGTTAGCATTAGCATTCAAACTTAAACTTACTGTACTTGCATGTATACCAGAAGGGTTAAGCTTTAATGCCATCTAATCTGATATTCCCATGAAGGGTTATGCTTTAATGCCATCTG
Organism: Gymnothorax javanicus; assembly: GCA_029692085.1. Classification (NCBI taxonomy): domain Eukaryota; kingdom Metazoa; phylum Chordata; class Actinopteri; order Anguilliformes; family Muraenidae; genus Gymnothorax; species Gymnothorax javanicus. The sequence continues at coordinate 35,804,235 of CM056200.1, read as the reverse complement.
ATCACTTATATACATCATAGAGCAGTGGTTCCCAAAGTCGGTCCTGGGGACCCACTGTGTATGCTGGTTTTTGTTCCAACCAGAATTACGATCCCAAAATTTTAACAAGCCATTTTTTTTAATTAGTTGCTTTTCAGATGAGAGGGACATTTTACCCCCTTGAACCACATTACAAAAGAAATGGCTATGCATTCCATGATGTTTCAAAGTCCAACATTCATATTTTGTATTTTGATGTATTCCAACTAAGCATGGCAAGTGAAGGGAGCGATGTTTTATGTGATCAAATGCAAGATTGTGATCAATCAAAAAGCTGCTGATTAGGTTTCTGATTGCAGGTGCTGAAGTTCTTTCCTGAAACAAACAAGTAACATTTAACAGGTTTGACTCATTATTATATCCTTTGTCTTCAATTCTAAATTGCCTATTGATAGTTAGTTTAAGTGACCATGTGTCCTAAATTTTATAAATTAGAAGCCAATTCACAGTTTCATGTCATCAATTGCAAATTTCCACGTTTTTATGTCAGAAAAGTAATTTCCAATATAGCACACTATGAAATTTTTTTTTTCATCATGGCCATTTTAGCATGTTTTCTAGAAGGGTAAATAATCAGGATTAACAATAATAGAGCAATTAAAAACAATTAACAACTTGTTAGCATTCTGAGATTTGAGCTGTGGTTTGAGCAAAAACCAACCCATGAAGGGGTCCCCAGGACCGCCGTTTGGGAACCACTGTCATAGAGGACACGCAAAATATGAAAATGACCTGATATTAGCACTAGCATTAGATCGCTAGCATTAGCAAGTTAGCTTTACCATTCAAACTTTAACATTGCTGTATTTGCGTATATAAAGAAGGGTTAAGCTTTAATGCCATCTAATCTCATATTCCCATGAAAGGTGATGCTTAAATGGCATCTGATCTCTTATTTCAATCATAAAGGACACATACAGTATGAAAATGAGCAGAAATTAGCACTAGCATTAGATCGCTAGCATTAGCAAGTTAGCATTAGCATTCAAACTTTAACATTGCTGTATTTGCATTTATACAAGAAGGGTTAAGCTTTAATGCCATCTAATCTAATATGCCCATGAAGGGTTATGCTTTAATGCCATCTGATCTCTTATTTCCATTATAGAGGACACGTACAGTATAAAAATGATCAGATATTAGCACTAGCATTAGATCGCTAGCATTAGCAAGTTAGCATTAGCATTCAAACTTAAACTTGCTGTACTTGCATGTATACAAGAAGGGTAAAGCTTTAATGCCATCTAATCTAATATGCCCAAGAAGGGTGATGCTTTAATGCCATCTGATCTCTTATATCCATCATAGAGGACACGTACAGTATGAAAATGACCAGATATTAGCACTAGCATTAGATCGATAGCATTAGCAAGTTAGCATTAGAATTCAAACTTAAACTTGCTGTACTTGCATGTATACAAAAAGGGTTATGCTTTAATGCCATCTGATCTCTTATTTCCATCATAGAGGACACGTACAGTATGAAAATGATGAGATATTAGCACAAGCATTAGATCGCTAGCATTAGCAAGTGAGCATTAGCATTCAAACTTAAACTTTCTGTACTTGCATGTATACAAGAAGGGTTAAGCTTTAATGCCATCTAATCTGATAATCCCATGAAAGGTGATGCTTTAATTCCATCTGATCTCTTATTTCCATCATAAAGGACACATACAGCATGAAAATGACCAGAAATTAGCACTAGCATTAGATCGATAGCATTAGCAAGTTAGCATTAGCATTCAAACTTAAACTTACTGTACTTGCATGTATACAAGAAGGGTTAAGCTTTAATGCCATCTAATCTGATATTCCCATGAAGGGTTATGCTTTAATGCCATCTGATCTCTTATATACATCATAGAGGACACGTACAGTATGAAAATGACCTGATATTAGCACTAGCATTAGATCGCTATCATTAGCAAGTTAGCTTTAGCATTCAAACTTAAACATTGCAGTACTTGCAAGTATACAAGAAGGGTGAAGCTTTAATGCAATCTAATCTAATATGCCAATGAAGGGATATGCTTTAATGCCATCTGATCTCTTATTCCATCATAGAGGACACATACTGTATGAAAATGACAAGATATTAGCACTAGCATTAAATCGCTAGCATCAGCAAGTTAGCATTAGCATTCAAACTTAAACTTGCTGTACTTGCATGTATGCAAGAAGGGTTAAGCTTTAATGGCATCTAATCTGATAATCCCATGAAAGGTGATGCTTTAATGCCATCTGATCTCTTATTTCCATCATAAAGGACACATACAGTATGAAAATGACAAGAAATTAGCACTAGCATTAGATCGCTAGCATTAGCAAGTTAGCATTTGCATTCAAACTTAAACATTGCAGTACTTGCAAGTATAAAAGAAGGGTGAAGCTTTAATGCAATCTAATCTAATATGCCCATGAAGGGATATGCTTTAATGCCATCTGATCTCTTATTCCATCATAGAGGACACGTACTGTATGAAAATGACAAGATATTAGCACTAGCATTAAATCGCTAGCATCAGCAAGTTAGCATTAGCATTCAAACTTAAACTTGCTGTACTTGCATGTATACAAGAAGGGTTAAGCTTTAATGGCATCTAATCTGATAATCCCATGAAAGGTGGTGCTTTAATGCCATCTGATCTCTTATTTCCATCATAAAGGACACATACAGTATGAAAATGACCAGAAATTAGCACTAGCATTAGATCGCTAGCATTAGCAAGTTAGCATTAGCATTAATACTTAAACTAGCTGTACTTGCATGTATACAAGAAGGGTTAAGATATAATGCCATCTAATCTGATATTCCCATGAAGGGTTATGCTTTAATGCCATCTGATCTCTTATATGCATCATAGAGGACACATACAGTATGAAAATGACCTGATATTAGCACTAGCATTAGATCGCTAGCATTAGCAAGTAAGCATTAGCATTCAAACTTTAAATTGCTGTATTTGCGTATATAAAAAGAAGGGTTAAGCTTAATCCCATGCCATCTAATCTCATAATATGCCCATGAAGGGTTATGCTTTAATGCCATCTGATCTCTTATTTCCATTATAGAGGACACCTACAGTATGAAAATGACCTGATATTAGCACTAGCATTAGATCACTAGCATTAGCAAGTTAGCATTAGCATTCAAACTTAAACTTGCTGTAACTTGCATGTATACAAGAAGGGTTAAGCTTTAATGCCATCTAATCTGATATTCCCATGAAGGGTTATGCTTTAATGCCATCTGATCTCTTATATACATCATAAAGGACACGTACAGTATGAAAATGACCTGATATTAGCACTAGCATTAGATCGCTAGCATTAGCAAGTTAGCATTAGCATTCAAACTTTAACATTGCTGTATTTGCATTTATACAAGAAAGGTTTAGCTTTAATGCCATCTAATCTAATATGCCCATGAAGGGTTATGCTTTAATGCCATCTGATCTCTTATTTCCATTATAGAGACACCATCTGATCTCTTATTTCCAGTATGAAAATGACCAGATATTAGCACTAGCATTAGATCGCTAGCATTAGTAAGTTAGCATTAGCATTCAAACTTAAACATTGCTGTATTTGCATTTATACAAGAAGGGTTAGATCCTTTTAATGCCATCTAATCTCATATGCCCATGAAGGGTGATGCTTTAATGCCATCTGATCTCTTATTTCCATCATAGAGGACACGTACAGTATGAAAATGACCAGATATTAGCACTAGCATTAGATCGCTAGCATTAGCAAGTTAGCATTAGCATTCAAACTTAAACTTGCTGTATTTGCATGTATACAAGAAGGGTTAAGCTTTAATGCCATCTAATCTAATATGCCCATGAAGGGTTATGCTTTAATGCCATCTGATCTCTTATTTCCATTATAGAGGACACGTACAGTATGAAAATGACCAGATATTATCACTAGCATTAGATCGATAGCATTAGCAAGTTAGCATTAGCATTCAAACTTAAACTTGCTGTACTTGCATGTATACAAGAAGGGTTATGCTTTAATGCCATCTGATCTCTTATTTCCATCATAGAGGACACGTACAGTATGAAAATGATGAGATATTAGCACTAGCATTAGATCGATAGCATTAGCAAGTTAGCATTAGCATTCAAACTTAAACTTACTGTACTTGCATGTATACAAGAAGGGTTAAGCTTTAATGCCATCTAATCTAATATGCCCATGAAGGGTTATGCTTTAATGCCATCTGATCTCTTATTTCCATTATACAGGACACCTACAGTATGAAAATGACCTGATATTAGCACTAGCATTAGATCACTAGCATTAGCAAGTAAGCTTTAGCATTCAAACTTAAACATTGCAGTACTTGCAAGTATACAAGAAGGGTGAAGCTTTTATGCAATCTAATCTAATATGCCCATGAAGGGATAGGCTTTAATGCCATCTGATCTCTTATTTCCAACATAGAGGACACGTACTGTATGAAATTGACAAGATATTAGCACTAGCATTAAATCGCTAGCATCAGCAAGTTAGCATTAGCATTCAAACTTAAACTTGCTGTACTTGCATGTATACAAGAAGGGTTAAGCTTTTGTGCCATCTAATCTGATAATCCCATGAAAGGTGATGCTTTAATGCCATCTGATCTCTTATTTCCATCATAAAGGACACATACAGTATGAAAATGACCAGAAATTAGCACTAGCATTAGATCGCTAGCATTAGCAAGTTAGCATTAGCATTCAAACTTAAACTTACTGTACTTGCATGTATACAAGAAGGGTTAAGCTTTAATGCCATCTAATCTGATATTCCCATGAAGGGTTATGCTTTAATGCCATCTGATCTTTTATATACATCATAGAGGACACGTACAGTATGAAAATGACCTGATATTATCACTAGCATTAGATCGCTAGCATTAGCAAGTTAGCATTAGCATTCAAACTTTAACATTGCTGTATTTGCATGATATAAAGAAGGGTTAAGCTTTAATGCCATCTAATCTGATAATCCCATGAAAGTTGATGCTTTAATGCCATCTGATCTCTTATTTCAATCATAAAGGACACATACAGTATGAAAATGACCAGAAATTAGCACTAGCATTAGATCGCTAGCATTCGCAAGTTAGCATTAGCATTCAAACTTAAACTTGCTGTACTTGCATGTATACAAGAAGGGTTAAGCTTTAATGCCATCTAATCTGATAATCCCATGAAAGGTGATGCTTTAATGCCATCTGATCTCTTATTTCCATCATAAAGGACACATACAGTATGAAAATGACCAGAAATTAGCACTAGCATTAGATCGATAGCATTAGCAAGTTAGCATTAGCATTCAAACTTAAACTTACTGTACTTGCATGTATAACAGAAGGGTTAAGCTTTAATGCCATCTAATCTGATATTCCCATGAAGGGTTATGCTTTAATGCCATCTGATCTATTATTTCCATTATAGAGGACATGTACAGTATGAAAATGACCAGATATTCGCATTAGCATTAGATCGCTAGCATTAGCAAGTTAGCATTAGCATTCAAACTTAAACATACTGTACTTGCATGTATACAATAAGGCTTATGCTTTAATGCCATCTGATCTCTTATTTCCATCATAGAATACACGTACAGTCTGAAAATGATGAGATATTAGCAGTAGCATTAGATCGCTAGCATTAGCAAGATAGCATTAGCATTCAAACTTAAACTTGCTGTATTTGCATGTATACAAGAAGGGTTAAGCTTTAATGTCATTTAATCTGATATTCCCATGAAGGGTTATGCTTTAATGCCGTTTGATCTCTTATATACATCATAGAGGACACGTACAGTATGAAAATGACCTGATATTAGCACTAGCATTAGATCGCTAGCATTAGCAAGTTAGCATTAGCATTTAAAATTAAACTTGCTGTACTTGCATGTATAGAAGAAGGGTTATGCTTTAATGCAATCTGATCTCTTATTTCCATCATAGAGGACACGTACAGTATGAAAATGATGAGATATTAGCACTAGCATTAGATCGCTAGCATTAGCAAGTTAGCATTAGCATTCAAACTTAAACTTGCTGTATTTGCATGTATACAAGAAGGGTTAAGCTTTAATGCCATCTAATCTGATATTCCCATGAAGGGTTATGCTTTAATGCCATCTGATCTCTTATATCCATCATAGAGGACACTTATGAAAATGACCAGATATTAGCACTAGCATTAGATCGCTAGCATTAGCAAGTTAGCATTAGCATTCAAACTTTAACATTGCTGTATTTGCATGTATACAAGAAGGGTTATGCTTTAATGCCATCTAATCTCTTATTTCCCATAGAGGGTTATGAAAATGATGAGATATTAATTCCATCATTAGATCGCTAGCATTAGCAATATTAGCATTCAAACTTAAACTTTCTGTATTGCATGTATACAAGAAGGGTTAAAAATTAATGCCATCTAATCTGATATTCCCATGAACGGTTATGCTTTAATGCCATCTGATCTCTTATTCCATCATAGAGGAGGACACATAAAGTATTAAAATGATTAGATATTAGCACTAGCATTAAATCGCTAGCATTGTGCTTTAATGTATTCAAACTTAAATGCTTGCTGTACTTTTCATCATATACAAGAAAAAAATGATGAGATATTAAGCTTTAATGCAATCTAATCTTCATAAACCCATGAAGGGGGTTATGCTTTAATGCCATCTGATCTCTTTATTTACATCATAGAGGACACGTACAGTATGAAAATGACCAGATATTAGCACTAGCATTAGATCGCTAGCATTAGCAAGTTAGCATTAGCATTCAAACTTAAACTTGCTGTACTTGCATGTATACAAGAAGGTTAAGCTTTAATGCCATCTAATCTGATATTCCCATGAAGGGTTATGCTTTAATGCCATCTGATCTCTTATTTCCATCATAGAGGACACGTACAGTATGAAAATGACCAGATATTAGCACTAGCATTAGATCGCTAGCATTAGCAAGTTAGCATTAGCATTCAAACTTAAACTTGCTGTATTGCATGTATACAAGAAGGGTTAAGCTTTAATGCCATCTAATCTAATATGCCCATGAAGGGTGATGCTTTAATGCCATCTGATCTCTTTATTTCCATCATAGAGGACACGTACAGTATGAAAATGACCTGATATTAGCACTAGCATTAGATCGCTAGCATTAGCAAGTTAGCATTAGCATTCAAACTTAAACTTGCTGTACTTGCATGTATACAAGAAGGGTTAAGCTTTAATGCCATCTAATCTGATATTCCCATGAAGGGTTATATGCTTTAATGCCATCTGATCTTATTTCAATCATAGAGGACACATACAGTATGAAAATGACCTGATATTAGCACTAGCATTAGATCGCTAGCATTAGCAAGTTAGCATTAGCATTCAAACTTAAACATTGCTGTATTTGCATATATAAAGAAGGGTTAAGCTTTAATGCCATCTAATCTGATATTCCCATGAAGGGTGATGCTTTAATGCCATCTGATCTCTTATTTCAATCATAAAGGACACGCACAGTATGAAAATGACCAGATATTAGCACAAGCATTAGATCACTAGCATTAGCAAGTTAGCATTAGCATTCAAACTTAAACATGACTGTATTTGCATGTATACAAGAAGGGTTAAGCTTTAATGCCATCTAATCTCATATTCCCATGAACGGTTATGCTTTAATGCCATCTGATCTCTTATTTCCATCATAGAGGACACATACAGTATGAAAATGACCAGATATTAGCACTAGCATTAGATCGCTAGCATTAGCAAGTTAGCATTAGCATTCAAACTTTAACATTGCTGTATTTGCATGTATACAAGAAGGGTTAAGCTTTAATGCCATCTAATCTGATATCCCATGAAAGGTTATGCTTTAATGCCATCTGATCTCTTATTTCCATCATAGAGGACACATACAGTATGAAAATGACCAGATATTAGCACTAGCATTAGATCGATAGCATTAGCAAGTTAGCATTAGCATTCAAACTTAAACATTGCTGTACTTGCATGTATACAAGAAGGGTTAAGCTTTAATGCCATCTAATCTGATATGCCCATGAAGGGTTATGCTTTAATGCCATCTGATCTCTTATTTCCATTATAGAGGACACGTACAGTATGAAAATGACCAGATATTAGCACTAGCATTAGATCGCTAGCATTAGCAAGTTAGCATTAGCATTCAAACTTAAACTTGCTGTACTTGCATGTATACAAGAAGGGTTAAGCTTTAATGCCATCTAATCTAATATTCCCATGAAGGGTGATGCTTTAATGCCATCTGATCTTTTTATTTCCATCATAGAGGACACGTACAGTATGAAAAATGACCTGATATTAGCACTAGCATTAGATCGATAGCATTAGCAAGTTAGCATTAGCATTCAAACTTAAACTTGCTGTACTTGCATGTATACAAGAAGGGTTAATGCCATTTAATGATATCCCATGAAGGGTTATCTTTAATGCCATCTGATCTCTTATCCATCATAGAGGACACGTACAGTATGAAAATGACCAGATATTAGCACTAGCATTAGATCGATAGCATTAGCAAGTTAGCATTAGCATTCAAACTTAAACATTGCTGTATTTGCATGTATATACAAGAAGGGTTAAGCTTTAATGCCATCTAATCTAATATGCCCATGAAGGGTTATGCTTTAATGCCATCTGATCTCTTATTTCCATTATAGAGGACACCTACAGTATGAAAATGACCTGATATTAGCACTAGCATTAGATCGCTAGCATTAGCAAGTTAGCATTAGCATTCAAACTTAAACATTGCTGTACTTGCATGTATACAAGAAGGGTGAAGCTTTAATGCAATCTAATCTAATATGCCCATGAAGGGATATGCTTTAATGCCATCTGATCTCTTATTTCCATCATAAAGGACACATACAGTATGAAAATGACCAGAAATTAGCACTAGCATTAGATCGCTAGCATCAGCAAGTTAGCATTAGCATTCAAACTTAAACTTGCTGTACTTGCATGTATACAAGAAGGGTTAAGCTTTAATGCCATCTAATCTGATAATCCCATGAGGGTTATGCTTTAATGCCATCTGATCTCTTATTTCCATCATAAAGGACACATAGTATGAAAATGACCAGAAATTAGCACTAGCATTAGATCGCTAGCATTAGCAAGTTAGCATTAGCATTCAAACTTAAACTTGCTGTACTTGCATGTATACAAGAAGGGTTAAGCTTTAATGCCATCTAATCTGATATTCCCATGAAGGGTTATGCTTTAATGCCATCTGATCTTTTATATACATCATAGAGGACACGTACAGTATGAAAATGACCTGATATTAGCACTAGCATTAGATCGCTAGCATTAGCAAGTTAGCATTAGCATTCAAACTTTAACATTGCTGTATTTGCGTATATAAAGAAGGGTTAAGCTTTAATGCCATCTAATCTCATAATCCCATGAAAGGTGATGCTTTAATGCCATCTGATCTCTTATTTCAATCATAAAGGACACATACAGTATGAAAATGACCAGAAATTAGCACTAGCATTAGATCGCTAGCATTAGCAAGTTAGCATTAGCATTCAAACTTAAACTTACTGTACTTGCATGTATACAAGAAGGGTTAAGCTTTAATGCCATCTAATCTGATAATCCCATGAAGGGTTATGCTTTAATGCCATCTGATCTCTTATTTCCATTATAGAGGACACGTACAGTATGAAAATGACCAGATATTAGCACTAGCATTAGATCGATAGCATTAGCAAGTTAGCATTAGCATTCAAACTTAAACTTACTGTACTTGCATGTATACAAGAAGGGTTAAGCTTTAATGCCATCTAATCTGATATTCCCATGAAGGGTTATGCTTTAATGCCATCTGATCTATTATTTCATCATAGAGGACAGTCACAGTATGAAAATGACCAGAAATTAGCACTAGCATTAGATCGCTAACATTAGCAAGTTAGCATTAGCATTCAAACTTAAACTTGCTGTATTTGCATGTATATATACAAAGAAGAGTTAACTTTAATGCCATCTAATCTCATAATCCCATGAAAAACTTGTGATGCTTTAATGCCATCTGATCTCTTATTTCCATCATAGAGGACACATACAGTATGAAAATGATGAGATATTAGCACTAGCATTAGATCGCTAGCATTAGCAAGTTAGCATTAGCATTCAAACTTAAACTTGCTGTATTTGCATGTATAAAGAAGGTTAAGCTTTAATGCCATTTAATCTGATATTCCCATGAAGGGTTATGCTTTAATGCCGTCTGATCTCTTATATACATCATAGAGGACACGTACAGTATGAAAATGACCTGATATTAGCACTAGCATTAGATCGCTAGCATTAGCAAGTTAGCATTAGCATTCAAACTTAAACTTGCTGTATTTGCATGTATACAAGAAGGGTTAAGCTTTAATGCCATCTAATCTAATATGCCCATGAAGGGTTATGCTTTAATGCCATCTGATCTCTTATTTCCATTATAGACGACACGTACAGTATGAAAATGACCAGATATTAGCACTAGCATTAGATCGCTAGCATTAGCAAGTTAGCATTAGCATTCAAACTTTAACTTTGCTGTACTTGCATGTATACAAGAAGGGTTAAGCTTTAATGCCATCTAATCTAATATGCCCATGAAGGGTGATGCTTTAATGCCATCTGATCTTTTATTTCCATCATAGAGGACACGTACAGTATGAAAATGACCAGATATTAGCACTAGCATTAGATCGATAGCATTAGCAAGTTAGCATTAGCATTCAAAATTAAACTTGCTGTACTTGCATGTATACAAGAAGGGTTATGCTTTAATGCCATCTGATCTCTTATTTACATCATAGCGGACACGTACAGTATGAAAATGATGAGATATTAGCACTAGCATTGATCGCTAGCAAAATGAAGTTAGCATTAGCATTCAAACTTAAACTTGCTGTATTGCATGATACATTCAAGGGTTAAACTTATTCCATCATAGAAGGATGCTTTAATGCCATCTGATCTTTTATTTACATCATAGAAAATATGAAAATGACCTGATATTAGCACTAGCATTAAATCGCTAGCATTAGCAAGTTAGCATTAGCATTCAAACTTAAACTTGCTGTACTTGCATGTATACAAGAAGGGTTAAGCTTTAATGGCATCTAATCTGATAATCCCATGAAAGGTGATGCTTTAATGCCATCTGATCTCTTATTTCCATCATAAAGGACACGTGCAATTATGAAAATGACCAGAAATTAGCACTAGCATTAAATCGCTAGCATTAGCAAGTTAGCATTAGCATTCAAACTTAAACATTGCTGTACTTGAATGTATAAAGAAGGGTTAAGCTTTAATGCCATCTAATCTGATAATCCCATGAAAGGGATGCTTTAATGCCATCTGATCTCTTATTTCCATCATAGCGGACACATACAGTATGAAAATGACCAGATATTAGCACTAGCATTAGATCGCTAGCATTAGCAAGTTAGCATTAGCATTCAAACTTAAACATTGCTGTATTTGCATGTATAAAGAAGGGTTAAGCTTTAATGCCATCTAATCTAATATTCCCATGAAGGGATATGCTTTAATGCCATCTGATCTCTTATTTCAATCATAAAGGACACATACTGTATGAAAATGACCAGATATTAGCACTAGCATTAGATCGCTAGCATTAGCAAGTTAGCATTAGCATTCAAACTTAAACTTGCTGTATTTGCATGTATATACCAGGTTAAGCTTTAATGCCATCTAATCTAATATGCCCATGAAGGGTGATGCTTTAATGCCATCTGATCTCTTATTTCCATTATAGAGGACACATAAAGTATGAAAATGACCAGATATTATACTAGCATTAGATCCAACTGCATTAGCAAGTTAGCATTAGCATTCAAACTTTAACATTGCTGTATTTGCATTTATAACAGAAGGGTTAAGCTTTAATGCCATCTAATCTAATATTCCATGAAGGGTATGCAATGCCATCTGATCTCTTATTTCCATTTTAAGGACACATTTTGTATGAAAATGACCAACCATTAGCACTAGCATTAGATCGCTAGCATTATCAAGTTAGCATTAGCATTCAAACTTTAAACTTGCTGTATTTGCATGTATACAAGAAGGGTTAAGCTTTAATGCCATCTAATCTCATAATCCCATGAAGGGTATGCTTTAATGCCATCTGATCTCTTATTTCAATCATAGAGGACACATACTGTATATGAAAATGACCAGATATTAGCATAAATAGATCGCTAGCATTAGAAGTTAGCATTAGCATTCAAACTTAAACTTTCAATTGCATGTATAAAAAAGCTTTAATGCAATCTAATCTGTAATCCCATGAAGGTGATGCTTTAATGCCATCTGATCTCTTATTTCCATCATAAGGACAGATACAGTATGAAAATGACCAGAAATTAGCACTAGCATTAGATCGATAGCATTAACAAGTTAGCATTAGCATTCAAACTTAAACTTACTGTTAGCTTGCATGTATACAAGCTGGGGTTAAGCTTTAATGCCATCTAATCTGATATTCCCATGAAGGGTGATGCTTTAATGGCATCTGATCTCTTATTTCCATCATAAAGGACATACAGTATGAAAATGACCAGATATTAGCACTAGCATTAGATATAGCATTAGCAAGTTAGCATTAGCATTCAAACTTAAACTTGCTGTACTTGCATTTATACAAGAAGGGGTTAAGATTTAATGCCATCTAATCTCATATGCCCATGAAGGGTGATATTTTAATGCCATCTGATCTCTTATCTGATATACACGTAAGAAGGGTTATGCTTTAATGCCATCTGATCTTAGCATATTCATTCAAACTTTAGAGGACAAGTTTACAAGTATTTAGAAAATGATCTAATCTATATTAGCACTAGCATTTAATGCCATCTGATCTTATTTCATTATAAGACAGCATTATGAATTCAAACCAGATAAACCAGCATTGCTGTACTTGCATGTATACAAGAAAACTTACTGTATTTTGCATGTTAAAAAAAAGGATGAAGCTTTAATGCCATCTAATCTGATATTCCCATGAAGGGTTATGCTTTAATGCCATCTGATCTCTTATTTCCATCATAGAGGACACATACAGTATGAAAAATGACCTGAGATAGCATTAGATATTAGCACTAGCATTAGATCGCCTAGCATTATTAGCATTAGCATTCAAACTTAAACTTGCTGTATTTGCATATGTATACAAAAAGGGTTAAGCTTTTAATGCCATCTAATCTAATATGCCCATGAAGGTGATGCTTTAATGCCATCTGATCTCTTATTTCCATTATAGAGGACCATACAGTATGAAAATGACCAGATATTAGCACTAGCATTAGATCGCTAGCATTAGCAAAATAGCATTAGATTCAAACTTAAACTTGCTGTACTTGCATGTATAAATAAGGGTTAAGCTTTAATGCCATCTAATCTGATAACCCATGAAGGGTTATGCTTTAATGCCATCTGATCTTTTATTTCCATCATAAAGGACATGTATGAAAATGACCAGAATATTAGCACTAGCATTAGATCGATAGTATTAAAGTTAGCATTAGCATTCAAACTTAAACCTGTACTTGCATGTATACAAGAAGGGTTAAGCTTTAATGCTTTAATGCCAAGGATATGCTTTAATGCCATCTCTTATTTCCATCATAGAGGACACGTACAGTATGAAAATGACCTGATATTAGCACTAGCATTAGATCACTAGCATTAGCAAGTTAGCATTAGCATTCAAACTTTAACATTGCTGTATTTGCATATATAAAGAAGGGTTAAGCTTTAATGCCATCTAATCTGATAATCCTATGAAGGTGATGCTTTAATGGCATCTGATCTCTTATTTCAATCATAAAGGACACATCCAGTATGAAAATGACCTGATATTACAACTAGCATTAGATCACAAGCATTAGCAAGTTAGCATTAGCATTCAAACTTTAACTTGCTGTATTTGCATTTATACAAGAAGGGTTAAGCTTTAATGCCATCTAATCTAATATGCCCATGAAGGGTTTTGCTTTAATGCCATCTGATCTCTTATTTCCATTATAGAGGACACATACAGTATGAAAATGACCAGATATTAGCACTAGCATTAGATCGCTGGCATTAGCAAGTTAGCATTAGCATTCAAACTTAAACTTGCTGTACTTGCATGAATACAAGAAGGGTTAAGCTTTAATGCCATCTAATCTAATATGCCCATGAAGGGTGATGCTTTAATGCCATCTGATCTCTTATATACATGATAGAGGACACGTACAGTATGAAAATGACCTGATATTAGCACTAGCATTAGATCGCTAGCATTAGCAAGTTAGCATTAGCATTCAAACTTAAACTTGCTGTACTTGCATGTATACAAGAAGGGTTATGCTTTAATGCCATAATGATCCCATCTTAATTTCCATCATAGAAAACGACACATACAGTATGAAAATGATGAGATATTAGCACTAGCATTAGATCGCTAGCATTCAGCAAGTTAGCATTAGCATTCAAACTTAAACTTGCTGTACTTGCATGTATACAAGAAGGGTTAAGCTTTAATGCCATCTAATCCTGATAATCCCATGAAAGGTGATGCTTTAATGCCATCTGATCTTATTTCCATCATAAAGGACACATACAGTATGAAAAGCCATTAGAAATTAGCACTAGCATTAGATCGATAGCATTGTAGATTTCAAACTTAAACTTTCTGTATTAGCATTCATAACAGAACTTAAACTTGCATGCCACCAATGCCATTTTAATCTGATATTCCCCATGAAAGGGTTATGCTTTAATGCCATCCTGATCTCTTATTTCCATCATAGAGGACACTTACAGTATGAAAATGACCAGATATTACTAGCATTAGATCATTAGCATTAGCAAGTTAGAATTAGCATTCAAACTTTAAACATTGCTGTACTTGCATTTATACAATAAGGGTTAAGCTTTAATGCCATCTATCTTATATTCCATCATAGGTTATGTTTAATGCCATCTGAAAAATATTTCCATTATATTAACATGAACATTAGAAAATGAGCGCATATTCGCAAGATAGCATTAGATCATTCAAATTAAACTGTTAATTTGCATGTTCAAACTTAAACATACTGTCATTTAATGTATACAATAAGGCTTATGCTTTAATGCCGTTTTGATCTCTTATTTCCATCATAGAATACACATTACAGTATGAAAATGATGAGATAATAGCAGTAGCATTAGATCGCTAACGCATTAGCAAGTTAGCATTAACATTTAAAATTAAACTTGCTTACGTGTATTTGCATGTATACAAGCTTTAATGCAATAATGTCATTTAATCTTATTTCCATCTTAGGGTTATGCTTTAATTATTTGAAAAATGATGAGATATTAGCACTAGCAGTATGAATGACCTGATATTAGCACTAGCATTAGATCGCTAAAATTTAAACAGTTATTTGCATGTATTTAAAATTTAACTTTAATGCCATTTAATCTGATATTCCATGAAGGGGTTATGCTTTAATGCCGTTTGATCCTCTTATATACATCATAGAGGACACTTACAGTATGAAAATGATGAGATATTAGCACTAGCGATTAGATCGCTAGCATGTAAAGTTAAATTAGCATTCAAACTTTAACATTGCTGTATTTGCATTTATACAAGAAGGGTTAAGCTTAATGCCATCTAATCTAATATGCCCATGAAGGGTTATGCTTTAATTACCATCGGTCTCTTATTTCCATTATAGGCGACCGTGCAGTATGAAAGCGACCAGATATTAGCACTAGCATTAATCGCTAACATTAGCAAGTAAACATTAGCATTCAAACTTAAACTTGCTGTACTTGCATGTATACAAAAGCGTGAAGCTTTATGCCATCAATCTAATATGCCCATGAAGGGGTGATGCTTTAATGCCATCGATCTTTTATTTCCATCATAGAGGACACGTGCAGTATGAAAATGACCAGATATTAGCACTAGCATTAGATCAAATAGCATTAACAGTTAGCATTAGCATTCAAAAATTAAACTTGCTGTACTTGCATGTATACAAGAAGGGTTATGCTTTAATGCCATCTGATCTCTTATTTACATCACTGGGGACACATTACAGTATGAAAATGATGAGATATTAGCACTAGCATTGATCACTAGCATTAGCAAGTTAGCTTTAGCATTCAAACTTAAACTTGCTGTAATTGCATGTATACAAGAAGGGGTTAGCTTTAATGCCATCTAATCTGATATATCCCATGAAGGTGATGCTTTAATGCCATCTGATCTCTTATTTCCATCATAGAGGACACGTACAGTATGAAAATGACCTGATATTAGCACTAGCATTAGATCGAAGCATTAGCAAGTTAGCATTAGCATTCAAACTTAAACTTGCTGTACTTGCATGTATACAAGAAGGGTTATCGCTTTAATGTCATCTGATCTCTTATTTCCATCATAGAGGACACATAGTATGAAAATGATCAGATATTAGCACTAGCATTAGATCGCTAGCATTAGCAAGTTAGCATTAGCATTCAAACTTAACTTGCTGTACTTGCATGTATACAAGAAGGGTAAGCTTTAATGCCATCTAATCTAATATGCCCATGAAGGTGATGCTTTAATGCCATCTGATCTCTTATATCCATTGCATTAGATGAAAGACCGTTTAGCTAGATTAGATGAAACATGCATGCAGATTCACTTAGCGACTTGCATAACAAATTAGCTTAATGCATTGACTCTATTATCATGAGAATAGCGTAAAATGAGATTAGCAGATTAACTGCATTAATAGCTTAATATTTAAACTGTACTTGCATGTATACAAGAAGGGTTAAGCTTTAATGCCATCTAATCTGATAATCCCATGAAGGTGATGCTTTAATTCCATCTGATCTCTTATTTCCATCATAAGGACACTACAGATGAAAATGACCGAAATTAGCACTAGCATTAGATCGATAGCATTAGCAAGTTAGCATTAGCATTCAAACTTAAACTTACTGTACTTGCATGTATCAAGAAGGTTAAGCTTTAATGCCATCTAATCTGATATTCCCATGAAGAGGTTATGCTTTAATGCCATCTGATCTCTTATATCATCATAAGGACACGTACTGTATGAAAATGACCTGATATTAGCACTAGCATTAGATCGCTAGCATTAGCAAGTTAGCATTAGCATTCAAACTTAAACTTGCGTACTTGCATGTATACAAGAAGGGTTAAGCTTTAATGCATCTAATCTATATATCCCATGAAGGTATGCTTAATGCCATCTGATCTCTTATTTCCATCATAAGGACACATACAGTATGAAAATGACAGAATTAGCACTAGCATTAGATCGCTAGCATTAGCAAGTTAGCATTAGCATTCAAACTTAAACATTGCTGTACTTGCATGTATACAAGAAGGGTTAAGCTTTAATGCCATCTAATCTCATAATCCCATGAAATGCTTCATCGATGCTTTAATCATCTAGATCATCTTAATTGCCTAATGCATACAAGTAGCATTGCATTCAAACTAACTTGCTGTATTTGAAATGATACAAGAAGGTTAAGCTTTAATGCATTAATCTGATATCTCATGAAGTTAGCTTTAATGCCATCTGATCTCTTATTACATCATAAGGACACTTAAGCTGATGAAAATGACTGATATTAGCATAGATTAGATGCTAGCATTAGCAAGTTAGCATTAGCATTCAAATTAACTTGCTGTATTCTATAAAGAAGGTTATGCTTTAATGCCATCAATCTGATTCCTCTTATATTCATTCTCATAGAGGACACGTACAGTATGAAAATGACCTGATATTAGCACTAGCATTAGATCGCTAGCATTAGCAAGTTAGCATTAGATTCAAACTTTTACATTGCTGTATTTGCTATATAAAGAAGGGTTAAGCTTTAATGCCATCTAATCTCATAATCCCATGAAAGGTGATGCTTTATTGCCATTTGATCTCTTATTTCAATCATAAAGGACACATACAGTATGAAAATGAACAGAAATTGCACGAGCATTAGATCGCTAGCATTAGCAAGTTAGCATTAGCATTCAAGCTTAAACTTGCTGTACTTGCATGTATACAAGAAGGGTTAAGCTTTAATGCCATCTAATCTGATAATCCCATAAAAGGTGATGCTTTAATGCCATCTGATCTCTTATTTCCATCATAAAGGACACTACAGTATGAAAATGACCAGAAATTAGCACTAGCATTAGATCGATAGCATTAGCAAGTTAGCATTAGCATTCAAACTTAAACTTACTGTACTTGCATGTATACAAGAAGGGTTAAGCTTTATGCCATCTAATCTGATATTCCCATGAAGGGTTATGCTTAATGCCATCTGATCACTTATATACATCATAGAGGACACGACAATATGAAAATGACCTGATATTAGCACTAGCATTAGATCGCTAGCATTAGCAAGTTAGCTTTAGCATTCAAACTTTAACATTCCTGTATTTGCGTATATAAAGAAGGGTTAAGCTTTAATGCCATCTAATCTCATAATCCCATGAAAGGTGATGCTTAAATGGCATCTGATCTCTTATTTCAATCATAAAGGACACATACAGTATGAAAATGATCAGATATTAGCACTAGCATTAGATCGCTAGCATTAGCAAGTTAGCATTAGCATTCAAACTTAAACTTCTGTATTGCATGTATAAAGAAGGTAGCTTTAATGCATCTAATCTATATCCATGAAGGTGTTAATGCCATCGATCTCTTATTTCCAATAAGGAACATACGTATGAAATGACAATATTAGCACTAGCATTAGATCGTAGCATTAATAGCATTAGCATTCAAACTTAAATTCTGTACTTGCATGATACAAGAAGGGTTAAGCTTAATGCCATCTAATCTGATATTCCTGAAGGTTATGCTTAATGCCATCTGATCTCTTATTACATCATAGAGGACACGAAGTATGAAAATGACTGATATTAGCACTAGATTAGATGCTAGCATTAGCAAGTTAGTTAGCATTCAAACTTAAATTGCTGTATTTGTATAAAAGGGTAACTTTAATGCCATCTAATCTCATAACCATGAAGGTGATGCTTAATGCCATCTGATCTCTTATTTCAATCATAAAGGACACATACAGTATGAAAATGACCAGAATTAGCACTAGCATTAGATCGCTAGCATTAGAAGTTAGCATTAGCATTCAAACTTAAACTTCTGTACTTGCAGTATACAAGAAGGGTTAAGCTTTAATGCCATCTAATCTATATTCCCATGAAGGGTATGCTTTAATGCCATCTGATCTCTTATTTCATCATAAGGACACTACAGTATGAAAATGACCGATATTAGCACTAGCATTAGATCGCTAGCATTAGCAAGTTAGCATTAGCATTCAAACTTAAATTGCTGTATTTGCATTATACAAGAAGGGTTAAGCTTTAATGCCATCTAATCTGATATTCCCATGAAGGGTTATGCTTTAATGCCATCTGATCTCTTATTACATCATAGAGGACACGACAGTATGAAAATGACCTGATATTAGCACTAGCATTAGATCGCTAGCATTAGCAAGTTAGCATTAGCATTCAAACTTTAACATTGCTGTATTGCAGTATACAAGAAGGGTTAAGCTTTAATGCCATCTAATCTAATATCCCATGAAGGTATGCTTAATGCCATCTGATCTCTTATTTCCATCATAAGGACACATAAGTATAAAATGACCAGAAATTAGCACTACATTAATCGCATTAGCAAGTTAGCATTAGCATTCAAACTAAACTTCTGTACTTGCATGTATACAAGAAGGTAAGCTTAATGCATCTAATCTGATATTCCCATGAAGGGTTATGCTTTAATGCCATCTGATTCTTATTCCATCATAAGACACATACAGTATGAAAATGACCGAAATTAGCACTAGCATTAGATGCTAGCATTAGCAAGTTAGCATTAGCATTCAAACTTAAACACTGTACTTGCATGTATACAAGAAGGTTAGCTTTAATGCCATCTAATCTGATATTCCCATGAAGGGTTATGCTTTAATGCCATCTGATCCTTATATACATCATAGAGCACTGACAGTATGAAAATGACCTGATATTAGCACTAGCATTAGATGCTAGCATTAGCAAGTTGCATTAGCATTCAAACTTAACATTGCTGATTTGCATTTATACAAGAGGGTTAAGCTTTAATTCCATCTAATCTAATATCCCATGAAGGGTTATGCTTTAATGCCATCTGATCTCTTATTTCCATTATAGAGACACTATAGCATGAAAATGACCAGATATTAGCACTAGCATTAGATCGATAGCATTAGCAAGTTAGCATTAGTATTCAAACTTAAACTTGCTGTACTTGCATGATCAAAGAGCTAATGGCTTTCTTAATGCCATCTGATCTTAGATCTTATTTCCATCATAAGAGGAATGACATATGAAAATGATCGAGATTAGCACTAGCATAGATCACTAATTAAAGTTAGCATTAGATTCAAACTTAAAATTGTATTGCATGTTACAAGAAGGGTTAACTTTAATGCCATCTAATCTATAATCCATGAAGGTGATCTTTAATTCCATCTGATCTCTTATTTCAATAAGAACATAGCAGCATGAAAATGACCAGAAATTGCACTAGCATTAGATCATAGCATTAGAAGTTAGCATTACATTCAAACTTAAACTTATGTACTTACATGTATACAAGAGGTTGCTTTAATGCCATCTAATCTATATTCCATGAAGGTTATGCTTTAATGCCATCTGATCTTAATACATCATAAAGACACTAGTACGTAGAATGACCTGATTTAGCATTAGCATTAAATGTAGCATCAGCAATTAGCATTAGCATTCAAACTTAAACTTGCTTACATCTGATAACAAAGGTTAAGCTTTAATGGCATCTAATCTGATAATCCCATGAAGTATGCTTTAATGCCATCTGATCTCTTATTTCACATAAAGGACACATACAGTATGAAAATGACCAGAAATTAGCACTAGGCATTAGATCGCTAGCATTACAGCACAGTATGAAAGACCAGATAATTAGCATTGCAAACTTTACATTGCATTTGCATTAGATTAATATAAAGAAGGGTTAGATAGTTTTACATGCTCATCTACATCTAAATCATATCTCCTATGAAAGTTATGCTTTAATGCCATCTGATTCTTATTCATCATAAAGGACAATACAGTATAAAATGACCAATTAGCACTAGCATTAGATCACTAGCATTAGAAGTAGCATTAGATTCAAACTTAAATTGCTGATATGCATTATACAAGAAGTTAAGCTTAATACGTCTAATCTATATCCAATGAAGGGTTAGCTTTAATCCATCTGATCTCTTATTTCCATCATAGACATCATATGAAAATGACCAGAATAGCACTAGCATTAATCGACTAGCATTAAAGTTAGCATTACATTCAAACTTAAACTTATGACTTGCATGTATACAAGAAGGGTTACTTATGCATCTAATCTGATATTGCATGAAGGTTTGCTTTAATGCCATCTGATACTTATATAAGAGGACACGTACATATGAAAATGACTGATTAGCACTACTATTAGATCGCTAGCATTAGCAAGACTTAGCATTAAACTTAAATTGACTGATTATCGATATAAAGAAGGTTAACTTAATACTTAATCTATAATCCATGAAGGTTAAGAAGTTAAGCATCTATCTCTTATTTCAATCATAAAGGACACATACAGTATAAATGATCAATTTACATCATTAGCGACTAGTCATTAAAGTTGAATTACTGATTAAACTTAATTAGCTTGCTTAGCATTCAACTAAAATGGATTGAATTTAATGAATCTAACTTAATGCTCTACATAAGAAAGGTGATGCTTTAATGCCATCTGATCTCTTTTTCCATCATAAAGGACACATAAGTAAATGAAAATAGACTAATTAGATGCTAGCATTAGATGCATAGCATTCAAATTACATTGCATTCAAACTTAACTAAGAACTTGGCTTATACAAAGGTTAACTTTAATGAAGCTAATCTTAATCATCTATGAAGGTTTTCATCTTTAGACCATCGTATCTAATACCAAGTAGACACATACATGATGAAAAGTCGATTGCATTCAAACTTAAATTCGTACATTAGCAGTTACAAGCATTTCAACTTTAACTATTCATGAAGGTTATGCATTAAGCATCGTTATTTAATCATAAGAACCATGAAATGGATGTATTTACCATCTGATCAGTCTCATTTACAAGAACATTACAGTAAAATTGACATTGTTAGACTAGCATATAAGAAGGATTAAAGTTAATACTAATCTTAAACTGAAAGATCTTTAATGCCATTGTTTAAGAGTTAAGTTTAAGACACTAACAGATTAAAGAGTTAGCTTTAATTATCGACTATTAAATCATAGATCAATAAATTGTATGCAGTAAAGAAGTTCATTAATGAATTAATCTGTATTAGAGATTCAACTTAAACTTATTCTTGCATTATAAAGAAGGTAACTTTAATGCCATAATCTGATATCCATGAAGGTTAGCTTAATGCATTGATCCTTATAACTAGACCTTATATAAAATGGATTTAGCACTAGATTGATCTCATTGAAGTGATTAGCATTCAAACTTAACATTCGTATACTAAAGAAGTTACTTATGACATAATCTCATAATCCATAAGTGATGCTTAATGCTCGATTCTTATTTCATCATAAAGGAACATACAGTATGAAAATGATCAGAATTAGCACTAGCATTAGATCGCTAGCATTAGCAAGTTAGCATTAGCATTCAAACTTAAACTTACTGTATTTGCATGTATACAAGAAGGGTTAAGCTTTTAATGCATTAATCTAATATTCCCATAAGGTTATGCTTTAATGCCGCTATCTGATCATCTTATACATCATAGAGGACACATACAGTATGAAAATGACCTGATATTAGCACTAGCATTAGATCGCTAGCATTAGCAAGTTGCATTAGCATTCAAACTTTAACATTGCTGGATTTGCATGTTATACAAGAAGGGTTAAGCTTTAATCCATCTAATCTAATCCCATGAAGGTTATGCTTAATGCCATCTGATCTCTTATTTCCATTATAGAGGACACATATGTAGAAATGACCAGATATTAGCACTAGATTAGATCGATAGCATAGCAAGTTAGCATTAGTATTCAAACTAAACTTCTGTACTTGCATGTATACAAGTTAAGACGTGATATATGAATCTTTAATGCCATCTGATCTCTTATTTCCATCATAGAGGACACGTACAGTATGAAAATGATGAGATATTAGCACTAGCATTAGATCGCTAGCATTGCAAGTTAGCATTAGATTCAAACTTAAAATTTCTGTACTTGCATGTATACAAGAAGGGTTAAGCTTTAATGCCATCTAATCTGATAATCCCATGAAAGGTGATGCTTTAATTCCATCTGATCTCTTATTTCCATCATAAAGGACACATACAGCTATGAAAATGACCAGAAATTAGCACTAGCATTAGATCGATAGCATTAGCAAGTTAGCATTAGCATTCAAACTTAAACTTACTGTACTACATGTATACAAGAGGTTAGCTTTAATGCCATCTAATCTATATTCCCATGAAGGGTTATGCTTTAATGCCATCTGATCTCTTATTCATCATAGAGACACGACAGTATGAAAATGACCTGATATTAGCACTAGCATTAAATCGCTAGCATAGCAAGTTAGCATTAGCATTCAAACTTAAACTTGCTGTACTTGCATGTATACAAGAAGGGTTAGCTTTAATGGCATCTAATCTGATAATCCCATGAAAGGTGATGCTTTAATTCCATCTGATCTCTTATTTCCATCATAAAGACACTAGCAGTATGAAAATGACCAGATAATTAGCACTGCATTAGATGCTAGCATTAGCAAGTTAGCATTAGCATTCAAACTTTAACATTGCTGTATATTGTAAATAAAGAAGGGTTAAGTTTAATGCCATCTAATCTAATAATCCCATGAAAGGTGATGCTTTAATGCCATCTGATCTCTTATTTCCAATCATAAAGGACACATGCAGTATGAAAATGACCAGAATTAGCACTAGCATTAGATCGCTAGCATTAGAAATTAGCATTAGCATTCAAACTTAAACTTGCTGTACTTGCATGTATACAAGAAGGTTAGCTTTAATGCCATCTAATCTGATATTCCCATGAAGGTTATGCTTTAATGCC
>CM056200.1:35754129-35779782 GCA_029692085.1 Gymnothorax javanicus | reverse complement strand
ATCAGATGGCATTAAAGCATAACCCTTCATGGGAATATTAACTCTTCTTGTATACATCCAAGTACAACAAGTTTAAGTTTGAATTCTAATGCTAACTTGCTGATGCTAGCGATTTAATGCTAGTGCTAATATCTTGTCATTTTCATGCATTACGTGTCCTCAATGATGGAAATAAGAGATCAGATGGCATTAAAGCATATCCCTTCATGGGCATATTAGATTAGGTGGCATTAAAGCTTCACACTTCTTGTATACTTGCAAGTACTGCAATGTTTAAGTTTGAATCCTAATGCTAACTTGCTAATGCTATCGATCTAATGCTAGTGCTAATATCTGGTCATTTTCATACTGAACGTGTCCTCTATGATGGATATAAGAGAGAAGATGGCATTAAAGCATAACCCTTCATGGGAATATCAGATTAGATGGCATTAAAGCTTAACCCTTCTGGTATACATGCAAGTACATTAAGTTTAAGTTTGAATGCTAATGCTATTTTGCTAATGCTAGCGATCTAATGCTAGTGCTAATATCTGGTAATTTTCATACTTTATGTGTCCTCTATAATGGAAATAAGAGATCAGATGGCATTAAAGCATATCCCTTCATGGGCATATTAGATTAGATTGCATTATAGCTTCACCCTTCTTGTATACTTGCAAGTACTGCAATGTTTAAGTTTGAATGCTAAATCTAACTTGCTAATGCTAGCGATCTAATGCTAGTGCTAATATCAGGTCATTTTCATACTGTACGTGTCCTCGAAAATGGAAATAAGAGATCAGATGGCATTAAAGCAGAACCCATCATGGGTATATTAGATTTGATGGCATTAAAGCTTAACCCTTCTTGTATAAATGCAAATACAGCAATGTTAAATTTTGAATGCTAATGCTAACTTGCTAATGCTAGCGATCTAATGCTAGTGCTAATATCAGGTCATTTTCATACTGTACGTGTCCTCTATGATGTATATAAGAGATCAGACGGCATTAAAGCAACCCTTCATTATCAGATGAGATGGCATTAAAAAGCTTAACCCTTCTTGTATACATGCAAGTACAGCAAGTTTAACCCTTCTATGGGAATAATCAGTGCTAATTTCTGGTCATTTTCATAGATGGCATGTGTCCATTTTAAGTTTGAATGCTAATGCTAAATTGAAATGCTAATCTAATGCTATGAGAATTTCTGGTCATTTTCATACTGTATGTGTCCTTTATGATTGAAATAAGAGATGAGATGCATCACCTTTCATGGGATTATGAGATTAGATGTCATTAAAAGCTTAACCCTTCTTTATATATACGCAAATACAGCAATGTTAAAGTTTGAATGCTAATGCTAACTTGCTAATGCTAGCGATCTAATGCTAGTGCTAATTTCTGGTCATTTTCATACTGTATGTGTCCTTTATGATGGAAATAAGAGATCAGATGGCATTAAAGCATCACCTTTCATGGGATTATCAGATTAGATGCCATTAAAGCTTCACC
Source organism: Gymnothorax javanicus (assembly GCA_029692085.1). NCBI lineage: Eukaryota > Metazoa > Chordata > Actinopteri > Anguilliformes > Muraenidae > Gymnothorax > Gymnothorax javanicus. The sequence continues at coordinate 35,778,286 of CM056200.1, read as the reverse complement.
CTTCTTGTATACATGCAAGTACAGCAAGTTTAAGTTTGAATGCTAATGCTAACTTGCTGATGCTAGCGATTTAATGCTAGTGCTAATATCTTGCCATTTTCATACAGTACGTGTCCTCTTTGATGGAATAAGAGATCAGATGGCATTAAAGCATATCCCTTCATGGGCATATTAGATTAGATTGCATTATAGCTTCACCCTTCTTGTATACTTGCAAGTACTGCAATGTTTAAGTTTGAATGCTAAATCTAACTTGCTAATGCTAGCTATCTAATGCTAGTGCTAATATCAGGTCATTTTCATACTGTACGTGTCCTCTATGATGTATATAAGAGATCAGATGGCATTAAAGCATAACCCTTCATGGGAATATCAGATTAGATGGCATTAAAGCTTAACCCTTCTTGTATACATGCAAGTACAGTAAGTTTAAGTTTGAATGCTAATGCTAACTTGCTAATGCTATCGATCTAATGCTAGTGCTATTTTCTGGTCATTTTCATGCTGTATGTGTCCTTTATGATGGAAATAAGAGATCAGATGGAATTAAAGCATCACCTTTTATGGGATTATCAGATTAGATGGCATTAAAGCTTAACCCTTCTTGTATACATGCAAGTACAGAAAGTTTAAGTTTGAATGCTAATGCTCACTTGCTAATGCTAGCGATCTAATGCTTGTGCTAATATCTCATCATTTTCATACTGTACGTGTCCTCTATAATGGAAATAAGAGATCAGATGGCATTAAAGCATAACCCTTCATGGGAATATCAGATTTAATGGCATTAAACTTAACCCTTCTTGTATACATGCAAATACAGTAAGTTTAAGTTTGAATGCTAATGCTAAATTGCTAATGCTAGCGATCTAATGCTAGTGCTAATTTCTGGTCATTTTCATACTGTATGTGTCCTTTATGATTGAAATAAGAGATCAGATGCCATTTAAGCATCACCTTTCATGGGATTATGAGATTAGATGGCATTAAAGCTTAACCCTTCTTTATATACGCAAATACAGCAATGTTAAAGTTTGAATGCTAATGCTAGCTCGTTAATGCTAGCGATCTAATGCTAGTGCTAATATCAGGTCATTTTCATACTGTACGTGTCCTCTATGATGTATATAAGAGATCAGATGGCATTAAAGCATCACCTTTCATGGGATTATCAGATTAGATGGCATTAAATCTTAACCCTTCTTGTATACATGCAAGTACAGCAAGTTTAAGTTTGAATGCTAATGCTAACTTGCTGATGCTAGCGATTTAATGCTAGTGCTAATATCTTGTCATTTTCATACTGTATGTGTCCTCTATGATGGAAATAAGAGATCAGATGGCATTAAAGCATATCCTTCATGGGATATTAGATTAGATTGCATTAAAGCTTCAACCCTTCTTGTATACATGCAAGTACAGCAATGTTTAAGTTTGAATGCTAATGCTAACTTGCTAATGCTAGTGATCTAATGCTAGTGCTAATATCTGGTCATTTTCATACTGTATGTGTCCTCTATAATGGAAATAAGAGATCAGATGGCATTAAAGCATCACCTTTCATGGGATTATCAGATTAGATGGCATTAAAAGCTTAACCCTTCTTGTATACATGCAAGTACAGCAAGTTTAATTTTGAATGCTAATGCTAACTTGCTAATGCTATCGATCTAATGCTAGTGCTAATATCTGGTCATTTTCATACTGTACGTGTCCTCTATGATGGAAATAAAAGATCAGATGGCATTAAAGCATCAACCCTTCATGGGCATATTAGATTAGATGGCATTAAAGCTTCACGCTTCTTGTATACATGCAAGTACAGCAAGTTTAAGTTTGAATGCTAATGCTTACTTGCTAATGCTAGCGATCTAATGCTAGTGCTAATATCTGGTCATTTTCATACTGTACGTGTCGTCTATAATGGAAATAAGAGACCAGATGGCATTAAAGCATAACCCTTCATGGGCATATTAGATTAGATGGCATTAAAGCTTAACCCTTCTTGTATAAATGCAAATACAGCAATGTTAAAGTTTGAATGCTAATTCTAACTTGCTAATGCTAGCGATCTAATGCTAGTGCTAATATCAGGTCATTTTCATACTGTAAGTGTCCTCTATGATGTATATAAGAGATCAAACGGCATTAAAGCATAACCCTTCATGGGAATATCAGATTAAATGGCATTAAAGCTTAACCCTTCTTGTATACATGCAAATACAGCAAGTTTAAGTTTGAATGCTAATGCTAACTTGCTAATGCTAGCGATCTAATGCTAGTGCTAATATCTCATCATTTTCATACTGTACGTGTCCTCTATGATGGAAATAAGAGATCAGATTGCATTAAAGCATAACCCTTCTTCTATACATGCAAGTACAGCAAGTTTAATTTGAAATGCTAATGCTAACTTGCTAATGCTAGCGATCTAATGCTAGTGCTAATATCAGGTCATTTTCATACTGTACGTGTCCTCTATGATGTATATAAGAGTTCAAACGGCATTTAAGCATAACCCTTCATGGGAATATCAGATTAAATGGCATTAAAGCTTAACCCTTCTTGTATACATGCAAATACAGCAAGTTGAAGTTTGAATGCTAATGCTATCTTGCTAATGCTAGCGATCTAATGCTAGTGCTAATATCTCATTTCATTTTCCTCATACTGGAAATAAGTATCTATGGCATTAAAGCATCACCCTTCATGGGCATATTAAATTAGATGGCATTAAAGCTTAACCCTTTCTTGTATACATGCAAGTACAGCATGTTTAAGTTTGAATGCTAATGCTAACTTGCTAATGCTAGCGATCTAATGCTAGTGCGAATATCTGGTCATTTTCATACTGTACATGTCCTCTATAATGGAAATAATAGATCAGATGGCATTAAAGCATAACCCTTCATGGGAATATCAGATTAGATGGCATTAAAAGCTTAACCCTTCTTTTATACATGCAAGTACAGTAAGTTTAAGTTTGAATGCTAATGCTAACTTGCTAATGCTATCGATCTAATGCTAGTGCTAATTTCTGGACATTTTCATACTGTATGTGTCCTTTATGATTGAAATAAGAGATCAGATGGCATTAAAGCATCACCTTTCATGGGATTATCAGATTAGATGGCATTAAAGCTTAACCCTTCTTGTATACATGCAAATACAGCAAGTTTAAGTTTGAATGCTAATGCTAACTTGCTAATGCTAGCGATCTAATGCTAGTGCTAATTTCTGGTCATTTTCATACTGTATGTCCTTTATGATTGAAATAAGAGATCAGATGGCATTAAAGCATCACCCTTCATGGGATTATGAGATTAGATGGCATTAAAGCTTAACCCTTCTTTATATGGCACATGCAAAATACAGCAAGTTTAAGTTTGAATGCTAATGCTAACTTGCTAATGCTAGCGATCTAATGCTAGTGCTAATATCTGGTCATTTTTCATACTGTATGTGTCCTCTATGATGGAAATAAAAGATCAGATGGCATTAAAGCATAACCCTTCATGGGATATCAGATTAGATGGCATTAAAAGCTTAACCCTTCTTGTATACATGCAAATACAGCAATGTTTAAGTTTGAATGCTAATGCTAACTTGCTAATGCTAGCGATCTAATGCTAGTGCTAGTGCTAATATCTTGTCAATTTCATACTACGTGTCCTCTATGATGGAAATAAGAGATCAGATGGCATTAAAGCATACCCTTCATGGGCATATTAGTTAGTCCTTCACCCTTCATGGGAATAATAGATTAAATGGCATTAAAGCTAATAACCCTTTTCATGTATATATGCAAGAGATCAGATTTAAAGATGGGCATGCTAATTAGCTAACATTAATGCTTCTTGTATACATGCTAGTACAGCAAGTTTAAGTTTTGCTAATGCTAACTTGCTAATGCTATCGATCTAATGCTAATGCTAATATCTCATCATTTTCATTCTGTACGTGTCCCTTCATGGGCATAAGAGATTAGATGGCATTAAAGCATAACCCTTCTTGTATACATGCAAGTACAGCAAGTTTAAGTTTGAATGCTAATGCTAACTTGCTAATGCTATCGATCTAATGCTAGTGATAATATCTGGTCATTTTCTTACTGTACGTGTTCTCTATGATGGAAATAAAAGATCAGATGGCATTAAAGCATAACCCTTCATGGGCATATTAGATTAGATGGCATTAAAGCTTAACCCTTCTTGTATACATGCAAGTACAGCAAGTTTAAGTTTGAATGCTAATGCTAACTTGCTAATGCTAGCGATCTAATGCTAGTGCTAATATCTGGTCATTTTCATACTGTACGTGTCCTCTATAATGGAAATAAGAGATCAGATGGCATTAAAGCATCAACCTTCATGGGCATATGAGATTAGATGGCATTAAAGCTTAACCTTTCTTGTATAAATGCAAATACAGCAATGTTAAAGTTTGAATGCTAATGCTAACTTGCTAATGCTAGCGATCTAATGCTAGTGCTAATATCAGGTCATTTTCATACTGTACGTGTCCTCTATGATGTATATAAGAGATCAGATGGCATTAAAGCATAACCCTTCATGGGAATATCAGATTAGATGGCATTAAAGCTTAACCCTTCTTGTATACATGCAAATACAGCAAGTTTAAGTTTGAATGCTAATGCTAACTTGCTAATGCTATCGATCTAATGCTAGTGATAATATCTGGTCATTTTCATACTGTACGTGTCCTCTATGATGGAAATAAAAGATCAGATGGCATTAAAGCATCACCCTTCATGGGCATATTAGATTAGATGGCATTAAAGCTTCATCCTTCTTGTATACATGCAAGTACAGTAAGTTTAAGTTTGAATGCTAATGCTAACTTGCTAATGCTAGCGATCTAATGCTAGTGCTAATATCTGGTCATTTTCATACTGTACGTGTCCTCTATAATGGAAATAAGAGATCAGATGGCATTAAAGCATAACCCTTCATGGGTATATTAGATTAGATGGCATTAAAGCTAAACCTTTCTTGTATAAATGCAAATACAGCAATGTTAAAGTTTGAATGCTAATGCTAACTTGCTAATGCTAGCGATCTAATGCTAGTGCTAATATCAGGTCATTTTCATACTGTACGTGTCCTCTATGATGTATATAAGAGATCAGACGGCATTAAAGCATAACCCTTCATGGGAATATCAGATTAGATGGCATTAAATCTTAACCCTTCTTGTATACATGCAAGTACAGCAAGTTTAAGTTTGAATGCTAATGCTAACTTGCTAATGCTAGCGATCTAATGCTAGTGCTAATTTCTGGTCATTTTCATACTGTATGTGTCCTTTATGATTGAAATAAAAGATCAGATGGCATTAAAGCATCACCCTTCATGGGATTATGAGATTAGATGGCATTAAAGCTTAACCCTTCTTTATATACATGCAATACAGCAATGTTTAAGTTTGAATGCTAATGCTAACTTGCTAATGCTAGCGATCTAATGCTAGTGCTAATATCAGGTCATTTTCATACTGTACGTGTCCTCTATGATGTATATAAAATCAGATGGCATTAAAGCATAACCCTTCATGGGAATATCAGATTAGATGGCATTAAATCTTAACCCTTCTTGTATACATGCAAGTACAGCAAGTTTAAGTTTGAATGCTAATGCTAACTTGCTAATGCTAGCGATCTAATGCTAGTGCTAATATCTGGTCATTTTCATACTGTATGTGTCCTCTATGATGGAAATAAGAGATCAGATGGCATTAAAGCATAACCTTCATGGGAATATCAGATTAGATGGCATTAAATCTTAACCCTTCTTGTATACATGCAAGTACAGCAAGTTTTAGTTTGAATGCTAATGCTAACTTGCTAATGCTAGTGATCTAATGCTAGTGCTAATTTCTGGTCATTTTCATACTGTATGTGTCCTCTATGATGGAAATAAGAGATCAGATGGCATTAAAGCATCACCCTTCATGGGATTATCAGATTAGATGGCATTAAAAGCATCACCCTTCTTGTATACATTAAAGCTTAAGTACAGCAAGTTTAAGTTTGAATGCTAATGCTAACTTGCTGATGCTAGCGATTTAATGCTAGTGCTAATATCTTGTCATTTTCATACAGTTCGTCCTCTATGATGGAATAAGAGATCAGATGGCATTAAAGCATATCCCTTCATGGGCATATTAGATTAGATTGCATTAAAGCTTCACCCTTCTTTTATACTTGCAAGTACTGCAATGTTTAAGTTTGAATGCTAAATGCTAACTTGCTAATGCTAGCGATCTAATGCTAGTGCTAATTTCAGGTCATTTTCATACTGTATTTGTCCTCTATGATGGAAATAAGAGATCAGATGGCATTAAAGCATAACCCTTCATGGGAATATCAGATTAGATGGCATTAAAGCTTAACCCTTCTTGTATACATGCAAGTACAGCAAGTTTAAGTTTGAATGCTAATGCTAACTTGCTAATGCTAGCGATCTAATGCTAGTGCTAATATCTTGTCATTTTCATACTGTATGTGTCCTTTATGATGGAAATAAGAGATCAGATGGCATTAAAGCATATCCTTCATGGGATTATCAGATTAGATGGCATTAAAGCTTAACCCTTCTTGTATACATGCAAGTACAGCAATGTTTAAGTTTGAATGCTAATGCTAACTTGCTAATGCTAGCGATCTAATGCTAGTGCTAATATCTGGTCATTTTCATACTGTACGTGTCCTCTATGATGGAAATAAGAGATCAGATGGCATTAAAGCATAACCCTTTTTGTATACATGCAAGTACAGCAAGTTTAAGTTTGAATTCTAATGCTAACTTGCTAATGCTATCGATCTAATGCTAGTGCTAATATCTGGTCATTTTCATACTGTACGTGTCCTCTATGATGGATATAAGAGATCAGATGGCATTAAAGCATCACCCTTCTTGGGCATATTAGATTAGATGGCATTAAAGCTTTTACCCTTTGTATACATGCAAGTACAGCAAGTTTAAGTTTGAATGCTAATGCTAACTTGCTAATGCTAGCGATCTAATGCTAGTGCTAATATCTGATCATTTTCATACTGTACGTGTCCTCTATAATGGAAATAAGAGATCAGATGGCATTAAAGCATAACCCTTCATGGGCATATTAGATTAGATGGCATTAAAGCTTAACCCTTCTTGTATAAATGCAAATACAGCAATGTTAAAGTTTGAATGCTAATGCTAACTTGCTAATGCTAGCGATCTAATGCTAGTGCTAATTTCTGCTCATTTTCATACTGTATGTGTCCTTTATGATTGAAATAAGAGATCAGATGCCATTTAAGCATCACCTTTCATGGGATTATGAGATTAGATGGCATTAAAGTTTAACCCTTCTTTATATACGCAAATACAGCAATGTTAAAGTTTGAATGCTAAAGCTAACTTGCTAATGCTAGCGATCTAATGCTAGTGCTAATATCAGGTCATTTTCATATTGTACGTGTCCTCTATGACAGTGGTTCCCAAACTCGGTCCTGGGGACCCACTGCGTAGGTTGGTTTTTGCTCAAACCACAGCTCAAATCTCAGAATGCTAACAAGTTGTTAATTGTTTTTAATTGCTCTATTATTGTTAATCCTGATTATTTACCCTTCTAGAAAACATGCCGAAAATGGCCATGATGAAAAAAAAAATTTCATAGTGTGCTATATTGGAAATTACTTTTCTGACATAAAAACGTGGAAATTTGCAATTGATGACATGAAACTGTGAATTGGCTTCTAATTTATAAAATTTAGGACACATGGTCACTTAAACTAACTATCAATAGGCAATTTAGAATTGATGACAAAGGATATAATAATGAGTCAAACCTGTTAAATGTTACTTGTTTGTTTCAGGAAAGAACTTCAGCACCTGCAATCAGAAACCTAATCAGCAGCTTTTTGATTGATCACAATCTTGCATTTGATCACATAAAACATCGCTCCCTTCACTTGCCATGCTTAGTTGGAATACATCAAAATACAAAATATGAATGTTGGACTTTGAAACATCATGGAATGCATAGCCATTTCTTTTGTACTGTGGTTCAAGGGGGTAAAACGTCCCTCTCATCTGAAAAGCAACTAATTAAAAAAATGGCTTGTTAAAATTTTGGGATCGTAATTCTGGTTGGAACAAAAACCAGCATACACAGTGGGTCCCCAGGACCGACTTTGGGAACCACTGCTCTATGATGTATATAAGTGATCAGATGGCATTAAAGCATAACCCTTCATGGGAATATCAGATTAGATGGCATTAAAGCTTAACCCTTCTGGTATACATGCAAGTACAGTAAGTTTAAGTTTGAATGCTAATGCTAACTTGCTAATGCTAGCGATCTAATGCTAGTGCTAATTTCTGGTCATTTTCATACTGTATGTGTCCATTATGATTGAAATAAGAGATCAGATGGCATTAAAGCATCACCTTTCATGGGATTATGAGATTAGATGGCATTAAAATGCTTAACCCTTCTTTATATTTGTCATTTTCATACAAATACAGCAATGTTAAAGTTTGAATGCTAATGCTAACTTGCTAATGCTAGCGATCTAATGCTAGTGCTAATATCAGGTCATTTTCATACTGTACGTGTCCTCTATGATGTATATAAGAGATCAGATGGCATTAAAGCATCACCTTTCATGGGATTATCAGATTAGATGGCATTAAAGCTTAACCCTTCTTGTATACATTCAAGTACAGCAAGTTTAAGTTTGAATGCTAATGCTAACTTGCTGTTTTTAGCGTTTTAATGCTAGTGCTAATATCTTGTCATTTTCATACAGTACGTGTCCTCTATGATGGAAATAAGAGATCAGATGGCATTAAAGCATAACCCTTCTTGTATACATGCAAGTGCAGCAAGTTTAAGTTTGAATGCTAAAGCTAACTTGCTAATGCTTGTGATCTAATGCTAGTGCTAATATCAGGTCATTTTCATACTGTACGTGTCCTCTATAATGGAAATAAGAGATCAGATGGCATTAAAGCATCACCTTTCATGGGATTATCAGATTAGATGGCATTAAAGCTTAACCCTTCTTGTATACATGCAATTACTGCAAGTTTAAGTTTGAATGCTAATGCTAACTTGCTAATGCTAGCGATCTAATGCTAGTGCTAATATCTCATCATTTTCATACTGTACGTGTCCTCTATGATGGAAATAAGAGATCAATGATCGCATTTAGAAGCATAACCCTTCTTGTATACATGCAAGTACAGCAAGTTTAAGTTTGAATGCTAATGCTAACTTGCTAATGCTATCGATCTAATGCTAGTGATAATATCTGGTCATTTTCATACTGTACGTGTCCTCTATGATGGAAATAAAAGATCAGATGGCATTAAAGCATCACCCTTCATGGGCATATTAGATTAGATGGCATTAAAGCTTCACCCTTCTTGTATACATGTAAGTACAGCAAGTTTAAGTTTGAATGCTAATGCTTACTTGCTAATGCTAGCGATCTAATGCTAGTGCTAATATCTGGTCATTTTCATACTGTACGTGTCCTCTATAATGGAAATAAGAGATCAGATGGCATTAAAGCATAACCCTTCATGGGAATATTAGATTAGATGGCATTAAAGCTTAACCCTTCTTGTATAAATGCAAATACAGCAATGTTAAAGTTTGAATGATAATGCTAACTTGCTAATGCTAGCGATCTAATGCTAGTGCTAATATCAGGTCATTTTCATACTGTACGTGTCCTCTATGATGTATATAAGAGATCAAACGGCATTAAAGCATCACCCTTCATGGGAATATCAGATTAAATGGCATTAAAGCTTTACCCTTCTTGTATACATGCAAATACAGTAAGTTTAAGTTTGAATGCTAATGCTAACTTGCTAATGCTAGCGATCTAATGCTAGTGCTAATATCTCATCATTTTCATACTGTACGTGTCCTCTATGAAGGAAATAAGAGATCAGATGGCATTAAAGCATAACCCTTCTTGTATATTACATGCAAAAGCTTAACCCTTCTTTATACAGCAAGTTTAAGTTTGAATGCTAATGCTAACTTGCTAATGCTAGCGATCTAATGCTAGTGCGAATATCTGGTCATTTTCATACTGTACGTGTCCTCAAAATGGAAATAATAGATCAGATGGCATTAAAGCATAACCCTTCATTGGAATATCAGATTAGATGGCATTAAAGCTTAACCCTTTTGTTATACATGCAAGTACAGTAAGTTTAAGGTTGAATGCTAATGCTCACTTGCTAATGCTATCGATCTAATGCTAGTGCTAATTTCTGGTCATTTTCATACTGTATGTGTCCTTTATGATGGAAATAAGAGATCAGATGGCATTAAAGCATCACCTTTCATGGGATTATGAGATTAGATGGCATTAAAGCTTAACCCTTCTTGTATACATGCAAGTACAGCAAGTTTAAGTTTGAATGCTAATGCTAACTTGCTGATGCTAGCGATTTAATGCTAGTGCTAATATCTTGTCATTTTCATAAAGTACGTGTCCTCTATGATGGAAATAAGAGATCAGATGGCATTAAAGCCTATCCCTTCATGGGCATATTAGATTAGATTGCATTAAAGCTTAACCCTTCTTGTATACATGCAAGTACAGTAAGTTTAAGTTTGAATGCTAATCCTAACTTGCTAATGCTAGCGATCTAATGCTAGTGCTAATTTCTGGTCATTTTCATACTGTTTGTGTCCTTTATGATTGAAATAAGAGATCAGATGGCATTAAAGCATCACCTTTCATGGGATTATGAGATTAGATGGCATTAAAGCTTAACCCTTCTTGTATACATGCAAATACAGCAATGTTTAAGTTTGAATGCTAATGCTAACTTGCTAATGCTAGCGATCTAATGCTAGTGCTAATATCAGGTCATTTTCATACTGTACGTGTCCTCTATGATGTATATAAGAGATCAGATGCCATTAAAGCATAACCCTTCATGGGAATATCAGATTAGATGGCATTAAAGCTTAACCCTTCTGTTATACATGCAAGTACAGTAAGTTTAAGTTTGAATGCTAATGCTAACTTGCTAATGCTATCGATCTAATGCTAGTGCTAATTTCTGGTCATTTTCATACTGTATCTGTCCTTTATAATGGAAATAAGAGATCAGATGGCATTAAAGCATCACCTTTCATGGGATTATCAGATTAGATGGCATTAAAGCTTAACCCTTCTTGTATACATGCAAGTACAGCAAGTTTAAGTTTGAATGCTAATGCTAACTTGCTAATGCTAGCGATCTAATGCTAGTGCTAATTTCTGGTCATTTTCATACTGTATGTGTCCTTTATGATTGAAATAAATCAGATGGCATTAATGGCATTAAATGGCATTAAAAGCAACCCTTCTTTATATTATACAGATTAGATGGCATTAATGCTAATGCTAACCCTTGCTAGCGATCTAAAGCTAATATCAGGTCAATACTGTTTAAGTTTAAGAATCAGCTAATGCTAATCCTTCATGGGATTATCAGATTAAATGCTTAAAGCGATCTAATGCTAATGCTAATATAATGCTAGCGATCATTTTCATTTTCATGCTGTATGTGTCCTTTATGATGGAAATAAGAGATCAGATGGCATTAAAGCATCACCCTTCATGGGATTATCAGATTAGATGGCATTAAAGCTTAACCCTTCTTTTATACATGCAATTACAGCAAGTTTAAGTTTGAATTTGAATGCTAATGCTAACTTGCTAATGCTATCGATCTAATGCTAGTGCTAATATCTTTTTTCATGCTGTGCGTGTCCTCTATGATTTCATACTGTATACGTGTCAGCAAGTTTATGATGGAAATAAAATGCTAGATCAGATGGCATTAAAGCATCACCCTTCATGGGCATATTAGATTAGATGGCATTAAAGCCTCACCCTTCTTGTATACATGCAAGTACAGCAAGTGTAAGTTTGAATGCTAATGCTAACTTGCTAATGCTATCGATCTAATGCTAGTGCTAATATCTGGTCATTTTCATACTGTACGTGTCCTCTATAATGGAAATAAGAAATCAGATGGCATTAAAGCATAACCCTTCATGGGCATATGAGATTAGATGGCATTAAAGCTTAACCCTTCTTGTATAAATGCAAATACAGCAATGTTAAAGTTTGAATGCTAATGCTAACTTGCTAATGCTAGCGATCTAATGCTAGTGCTAATATCTCATCATTTTCATACTGTACGTGTCCTCTATGATGGAAATAAGAAATCAAATGGCATTAAAGCATAACCCTTCATGGGAATATCAGATTAGATGGCATTAAAGCTTAACCCTTCTTGTATACATGCAAATACAGCAAGTTTACACAGTGGTTCCCAAACTCGGTCCTGGGGACCCACCGTGTAGGTTGGTTTTTGCTCAAACCACAGCTCAAATCTCAGAATGCTAACAAGTTGTTAATTGTTTTTAATTGCTCTATTATTGTTAATCCTGATTATTTACCCTTCTAGAAAACATGCCGAAAATGGCCATGATGAAAAAAAAATTTCATAGTGTGCTATATTGGAAATTACTTTTCTGACATAAAAACGTGGAAATTTGCAATTGATGACATGAAACTGTGAATTGGCTTCTAATTTATAAAATTTAGGACACATGGTCACTTAAACTAACTATCAATAGGCAATTTAGAATTGAAGACAAAGCATATAATAATGAGTCAAACCTGTTAAATGTTACTTGTTTGTTTCAGGAAAGAACTTCAGCACCTGCAATCAGAAAACTAATAAGCAGCTTTTTGATTGATCACAATCTTGCATTTGATCACATAAAACATCGCTCCCTTCACTTGCCATGCTTAGTTGGAATACATCAAAATACAAAATATGAATGTTGGACTTTGAAACATCATGGAATGCATAGCCATTTCTGTTATAATGTGGTTCAAGGGGGTAAAATGTCCGTCTCTTCTGAAAAGCAACTAATTAAAAAAAATGGCTTGTTAAAATTTTGGGATCGTAATTCTGGTTGGAACAAAAACCAGCATACACAGTGGGTCCCCAGGACCGACTTTGGGAACCACTGCTCTAAGATGTATATAAGTGATCAGATGGCATTAAAGCATAACCCTTCATGGGAATATCAGATTAGATGGCATTAAAGCTTAACCCTTCTGGTATACATGCAAGTACAGTAAGTTTAAGTTTGAATGCTAATGCTAACTTGCTAATGCTAGCGATCTAATGCTAGTGCTAATTTCTGGTCATTTTCATACTGTATGTGTCCATTATGATTGAAATAAGAGATCAGATGGCATTAAAGCATCACCTTTCATGGGATTATGAGATTAGATGGCATTAAAGCTTAACCCTTCTTTATATACGCAAATACAGCAATGTTAAAGTTTGAATGCTAATGCTAACTTGCTAATGCTAGCGATCTAATGCTAGTGCTAATATCAGGTCATTTTCATACTGTCGTGTGTCCTCTATGATGTATATAAGAGATCAGATGGCATTAAAAAACATAACCCTTCATGGGAATATCAGATTAAATGGCATTAAAGCTTAACCCTTCTTGTATACATGCAAATACAGTAAGTTTAAGTTTGAATGCTAATGCTAACTTGCTAATGCTAGCGATCTAATGCTAGTGCTAATTTCTGTTCATTTTCATACTGTATGTGTCCTTTATGATTGTAATAAGAGATCAGATAGCATTAAAGCATCACCTTTCATGGGATTATCAGATTAGATGGCATTAAAGCTTAACCCTTCTTGTATACATGCAAGTACAGCAAGTTTAAGTTTGAATGCTAATGCTAACTTGCTAATGCTAGCGATCTAATGCTAGTGCTAATATCTGGTCATTTTCATACTGTACGTGTCCTCTATGATGGAAATAAGAGATCAGATGGCATTAAAGCATAACCCTTCTTGTATACATGCAAGTACAGCAAGTTTAAGTTTGAATGCTAATGCTAACTTGCTGATGCTATCGATCTAATGCTAGTGATAATATCTGGTCATTTTCATACTGTACGTGTCCTCTATGATAGATATAAGAGATCAGACGGCATTAAAGCATAACCCTTCTTGTATACATGCAAGTACAGTAAGTTTAAGTTTGAATACTAATGCTATTTTGCTAATGCTAGCGATCTAATACTAGTGCTAATATCTGGTCATTTTCATACTTTCTGTGTCCTCTATCATGGAAATAAGAGATCAGATGGCATTAAAGCATCACCCTTCATGGGCATATTAGATTAGATGGCATTAAAGCTTCATCCTTTTTTGTATACATGCAAGTACAGCAAGTTTAAGTTTGAATGCTAATGCTAACTTGCTAATGCTGCTAATGCTAGCGATCTAATGCTAGTGCTAATATCTGGTCATTTTCATACTGTATGTGTCCTCTATAATGGAAATAAGAGATCAGATGGCATTAATGGCATTAAAGCCCCTTCATGGGATTATTTGAATGATTAGATGGCATTAAAGCTTATATCTCCATTTTCTTCTTTATATCAGATGGCAAATACAGCAATTCTTGTTAAAAGTTTGAATGCTAATGCTAACTTGCTGATGCTAGCGATCTAATGCTAGTGCTAATATCTGGTCATTTTCATACTGTATGTGTCCTCTATGATGGAAATAAGTGATCAGATGGCATTAAAGCATAACCCTTCATGGGAATATCAGATTAGATGGCAATAAAGCTTAACCCTTCTTGTATACATGCAAATACAGTAAGTTTAAGTTTGAATGCTAATGCTAACTTGCTAATGCTAGTGCTAATTTCTGGTCATTTTCATACTGTATGTGTCCTTTATGATTGAAATAACAGATCAGATGGCATTAAAGCATCACCCTTCATGGGATTATCAGATTAGATGGCATTAAAAGCTTAACCCTTCTTGTATACATGCAAATACAGCAATGTTTAAGTTTGAATGCTAATGCTAACTTGCTAATGCTATCGATCTAATGCTAGTGCTAATATCTGGTCATTTTCATACTGTACTTGTCCTCTATGATGTGATATAAGAGATCAGATGGCATTAAAGCATAACCCTTCATGGGAATATCAGATTAGATGGCATTAAAGCTTAACCCTTCTTTATACATGCAAGTACAGCAAGTTTAAGTTTGAATGCTAATGCTAACTTGCTAATGCTATCGATCTAATGCTAGTGCTAATATCTGGTCATTTTCATACTGTATGTGTCCTTTATAATGGAAATAAGAGATCAGATGGCATTAAAGCATCACCCTTCATGGGATTATCAGATTAGATGGCATTAAAGCTTAACCCTTCTTGTATACATGCAAATACAGCAAGTTTAAGTTTGAATGCTAATGCTAACTTGCTAATGCTAGCGATCTAATGCTAGTGCTAATTTCTGGTCATTTTCATACTGTATGTGTCCTTTATGATGTAAGAGATCAGATGGCATTAAAGCATCACCTTTCATGGGATTATGAGATTAGATGGCATTAAAGCTTAACCCTTCTTATATAATGCAAATACAGCAATGTTAAAGTTTGAATGCTAATGCTAACTTGCTAATGCTAGCGATCTAATGCTAGTGCTAATATCTGGTCATTTTCATACTGTATGTGTCCTCTATAATGGAAATAAGAGATCAGATGGCATTAAAGCATCACCCTTCATGGGATTATATTAGATGGCATTAAATCTTAAATGCTGGCAATTAAAAGTTTAAGTTTGAATTAATGCTAACTTCTTGCTAGCGATCTAATGCTAAATATCTCATCATTTTCAACGTGTCCTAGTCTAATGTTAAAGCTAAAGAATGCCCTTCTTGTATACTAACAAACTAAGTAATAGGCATTGAATTGATGACAATGCTAATCTAATGCTAATGTGCTAATATCAGGTCATTTTCATACTGTACGTGTCCTCTATGATGGAAATAAAAGATCAGATGGCATTAAAGCATCACCCTTCATGGGCATATTAGATTAGATGGCATTAAAGCTTAACCCTTTCTTGTATAAATGCAAATACAGCAATGTTAAGTTTGAATGCTAATGCTAACTTGCTAATGCTAGCGATCTAATGCTAGTGCTAATATCAGGTCATTTTCATACTGTGCACTGTCCTCTATGATGTATATAAGAAATCAGATGGCATTAAAGCATAACCCTTCATGGGAATATCAGATTAGATGGCATTAAAGCTTAACCCTTCTTGTATACATGCAAATACAGCAAGTTTAAGTTTGAATGCTAATGCTAACTTGCTAATGCTAGCGATCTAATGCTAGTGCTAATATCTCATCATTTTCATACTGTACGTGTCCTCTATGATGGAAATAAGAGATCAAACGGCATTAAAGCATAACCCTTCATGGGAATATCAGATTAAATGGCATTAAAGCTTAACCCTTCTTGTATACATGCAAATACAGCAAGTTTACACAGTGGTTCCCAAACTCGGTCCTGGGGACCCACTGTGTAGGTTGGTTTTTGCTCAAACCACAGCTCAAATCTCAGAATGCTAACAAGTTGTTAATTGTTTTTTAAATTGCTCTATTATTGTTAATCCTGATTATTTACCCTTCTAGAAAACATGCCGAAAATGGCCATGATGAAAAAAAAAAAATTTCATAGTGTGCTATATTGGAAATTACTTTTCTGACATAAAAAGCGTGGAAATTTGCAATTGATGACATGAAACTGTGAATTGGCTTCTAATTTATAAAATTTAGGACACATGGTCACTTTAAACTAACTATCAATAGGCAATTTAGAATTGAAGACAAAGCATATAATAATGAGTCAAACCTGTTAAATGTTACTTGTTTGTTTCAGGAAAGAACTTCAGCACCTGCAATCAGAAAACTAATAAGCAGCTTTTTTGATTGATCACAATCTTGCATTTGATCACATAAAACATCGCTCCCTTCACTTGCCATGCTTAGTTGGAATACATCAAAATACAAAATATGAATGTTGGACTTTGAAACATCATGGAATGCATAGCCATTTCTGTTATAATGTGGTTCAAGGGGTAAAATGTCCCTCTCATCTGAAAAAGCAACTAATTAAAAAAATGGCTTGTTAAAATTTTGGGATCGTAATTCTGGTTTGAACAAAAACCAGCATACACAGTGGGTCCCCAGGACCGACTTTGGGAACCACTGCTCTATGATGTATATAAGTGATCAGATGGCATTAAAGCATAACCCTTCATGGGAATATCAGATTAGATGGCATTAAAGCTTAACCCTTCTGGTATACATGCAAGTACAGTAAGTTTAAGTTTGAATGCTAATGCTAACTTGCTAATGCTAGCGATCTAATGCTAGTGCTAATTTCTGGTCATTTTCATACTGTATGTGTCCATTATGATTGAAATAAGAGATCAGATGGCATTAAAGCATCACCTTTCATGGGATTATGAGATTAGATGGCATTAAAGCTTAACCCTTCTTTATATAATGCAAATACAGCAATGTTAAAGTTTGAATGCTAATGCTAACTTGCTAATGCTAGCGATCTAATGCTAGTGCTAATATCAGGTCATTTTCATACTGTACGTGTCCTCTATGATGTATATAAGAGATCAGACGGCATTAAAGCATAACCCTTCATGGGAATATCAGATTAAATGGCATTAAAGCTTAACCCTTCTTGTATACATGCAAATACAGTAAGTTTAAGTTTGAATGCTAATGCTAACTTGCTAATGCTAGCGATCTAATGCTAGTGCTAATTTCTGTTCATTTTCATACTGTATGTGTCCTTTATGATTGTAATAAGAGATCAGATAGCATTAAAGCATCACCTTTCATGGGATTATCAGATTAGATGGCATTTAAGTTTGAACCCTTCTTGTATACATGCAATGTACAGCAAGTTTAAGTTTGAATGCTAATGCTAACTTTTCATGCTATCGATCTAATGCTAGTGATAATATCTGATCATTTTCATAAAGCACGTGTCCTCTATGATGGATATAAGAGATCAGACGGCATTAAAGCATAACCCTTCTTGTATACATGCAAGTACAGTAAGTTTAAGTTTGAATACTAATGCTATTTTGCTAATGCTAGCGATCTAATGTTAGTGCTAATATCTGGTCATTTTCATACTGTACGTGTCCTCTATGATGGAAATAAGAGATCAGATGGCATTAAAGCATCACCCTTCATGGGAATATCAGATTAGATGGCATTAAAGCTTAACCCTTCTTGTATACATGCAAATACAGTAAGTTTAAGTTTGAATGCTAATGCTAACTTGCTAATGCTAGCGATCTAATGCTAGTGCTAATATCTGGTCATTTTCATACTTTATGTGTCCTCTATGATGGAAATAAGAGATCAGATGGCATTAAAGCATCACCCTTCATGGGCATATTAGATTAGATGGCATTAAAGCTTCACCCTTCTTGTATACATGCAAGTACAGCAAGTTTAAGTTTGAATGCTAATGCTAACTTGCTAATGCTAGCGATCTAATGCTAGTGCTAATATCTGGTCATTTTCATACTGTATGTGTCCTCTATAATGGAAATAAGAGATCAGATGGCATTAAAGCATAACCCTTCATGGGATTATGAGATTAGATGGCATTAAAGCTTAACCCTTCTTTATATACGCAAATACAGCAATGTTAAAGTTTGAATGCTAATGCTAACTTGCTGATGCTAGCGATCTAATGCTAGTGCTAATATCAGGTCATTTTCATATTGTACGTGTCCTCTATGATGTATATAAGTGATCAGATGGCATTAAAGCATAACCCTTCATGGGAATATCAGATTAAATGGCATTAAAGCTTAACCCTTCTTGTATACATGCAAATACAGTAAGTTTAAGTTTGAATGCTAATTCTAACTTGCTAATGCTAGCGATCTAATGCTAGTGCTAATTTCTGGTCATTTTCATACTGTATGTGTCCTTTATGATTGAAATAAGAGATCAGATGGCATTAAAGCATAACCCTTCATGGGAATATCAGATTAGATGGCATTAAAGCTTAACCCTTCTTGTATAAATGCAAGTACAGTAATTTAAGTGTGAATGCTAATGCTAACTTGCTAATGCTATCGATCTAAAGCTAGTGCTAATTTCTGGTCATTTTCATACTGTATGTGTCCTCTATGATGGAAATAAGAGATCAGATGGCATTAAAGCATTAAAGGGATTATGAACCCATCTTTAAATACCCTGCAATACATAAATACAGCAAGTTTAAGTTTGAATGCTAATGCTAACTTGCTAATGCTATCGATCTAATGCTAGTGCTAATATCTGGTCATTTTCATACTGTACGTGTCCTCTATGATGGATATAAGAGATAAGATGGCATTAAAGCATAACCCTTCATGGGCATATTAGATTAGATGTTATTAAAGCTTCATCCTTTTTGTATACATGCAAGTACAGCAAGTTTAAGTTTGAATGCTAATGCTAACTTGCTAATGCTAGCGATCTAATGCTAGTGCTAATATCTGGTCATTTTCATACTGTACGTGTCCTCTATAATGGAAATAAGAGATCAGATGGCATTAAAGCATCACCCTGCATGGGTATATTAGATTAGATGGCATTAAAGCTTAACCCTTCTTGTATAAATGCAAATACAGCAATGTTAAAGTTTGAATGCTAATGCTAACTGGCTAATGCTAGCGATCTAATGCTAGTGCTAATATCAGGTCATCTTCATACTGTACGTGTCCTCTATGATGTATATAAGAGATCAGATGGCATTAAAGCATAACCCTTCATGGGCATATTAGATTACATGGCATTAAAGCTTAACCCTTCTTGTATAAATGCAAATACAGCAATGTTAAAGTTTGAATGCTAATGCTAACTTGCTAATGCTAGCGATCTAATGCTAGTGCTAATATCAGGTCATTTTCATACTGTACGTGTCCTCTATGATGTATATAAGAGATCAAACGGCATTAAAGCATAACCCTTCATGGGAATATCAGATTAAATGGCATTAAAGCTTAACCCTTCTTGTATACATGCAAATACAGCAAGTTTAAGTTTGAATGCTAATGCTAACTTGCTAATGCTAGCGATCTAATGCTAGTGCTAATATCTCATCATTTTCATACTGTACGTGTCCTCTATGATGGAAATAAGAGATCAAACGGCATTAAAGCATAACCCTTCATGGGAATATAAGATTAAATGGCATTAAAGCTTAACCCTTCTTGTATACATGCAAATACAGCAAGTTTACACAGTGGTTCCCAAACTCGGTCCTGGGGACCCACTGTTTAGGTTGGTTTTTGCTCAAACCACAGCTCAAATCTCAGAATGCTAACAAGTTGTTAATTGTTTTTAATTGCTCTATTATTGTTAATCCTGATTATTTACCCTTCTAGAAAACATGCCGAAAATGGCCATGATGAAAAAAAAAATTTCATAGTGTGCTATATTGGAAATTACTTTTCTGACAAAAAAACGTGGAAATTTGCAATTGATGACATGAAACTGTGAATTGGCTTCTAATTTATAAAATTTAGGACACATGGTCACTTAAACTAACTATCAATAGGCAATTTAGAATTGAAGACAAAGCATATAATAATGAGTCAAACCTGTTAAATGTTACTTGTTTGTTTCAGGAAAGAACTTCAGCACCTGCAATCAGAAAACTAATAAGCAGCTTTTTGATTGATCACAATCTTGCATTTGATCACATAAAACATCGCTCCCTTCACTTGCCATGCTTAGTTGGAATACATCAAAATACAAAATATGAATGTTGGACTTTGAAACATCATGGAATGCATAGCCATTTCTGTTATAATGTGGTTCAAGGGGGTAAAATGTCCCTCTCATCTGAAAAGCAACTAATTAAAAAAATGGCTTGTTAAAATTTTGGGATCGTAATTCTGGTTGGAACAAAAACCAGCATACACAGTGGGTCCCCAGGACCGACTTTGGGAACTACTGCTCTATGATGTATATAAGTGATCAGATGGCATTAAAGCATAACCCTTCATGGGAATATCAGATTAGATGGCATTAAAGCTTAACCCTTCTGGTATACATGCAAGTACAGTAAGTTTAAGTTTGAATGCTAATGCTAACTTGCTAATGCTAGCGATCTAATGCTAGTGCTAATTTCTGGTCATTTTCATACTGTATGTGTCCATTATGATTGAAATAAGAGATCAGATGGCATTAAAGCATCACCTTTCATGGGATTATGAGATTAGATGGCATTAAAGCTTAACCCTTCTTTATATACGCAAATACAGCAATGTTAAAGTTTGAATGCTAATGCTAACTTGCTAATGCTAGCGATCTAATGCTAGTGCTAATATCAGGTCATTTTCATACTGTACGTGTCCTCTATGATGTATATAAGAGATCAGACGGCATTAAAACATAACCCTTCATGGGAATATCAGATTAAATGGCATTAAAGCTTAACCCTTCTTGTATACATGCAAATACAGTAAGTTTAAGTTTGAATGTTAATGCTAACTTGCTAATGCTAGCGATCTAATGCTAGTGCTAATTTCTGTTCATTTTCATACTGTATGTGTCCTTTATGATTGTAATAAGAGATCAGATAGCATTAAAGCATCACCTTTCATGGGATTATCAGATTAGATGGCATTAAAGCTTAACCCTTCTTGTATACATGCAAGTACAGCAAGTTTAAGTTTGAATGCTAATGCTAACTTGCTAATGCTAGCGATCTAATGCTAGTGCTAATATCTCGTCATTTTCATACTGTACGTGTCCTCTATGATGGAAATGAGAGATCAGATGGCATTAAAGCATAACCCTTCTTGTATACATGCAAGTACAGCAAATTTAAGTTTGAATGCTAATGCTAACTTGCTGATGCTATCGATCTAATGCTAGTGATAATATCTGGTCATTTTCATACTGTACGTGTCCTCTATGATAGATATAAGAGATCAGACGGCATTAAAGCATAACCCTTCATGGGAATATCAGATTAGATGGCATTAAAGCTTAACCCTTCTTGTATACATGCAAGTACAGTAAGTTTAAGTTTGAATACTAATGCTATTTTGCTAATGCTAGCGATCTAATACTAGTGCTAATATCTGGTCATTTTCATACTTTCTGTGTCCTCTATCTATCAGATGGAAATATAGATTAGATCATTAAAGATGGCATTAAAAGTTTAAGTTTGAATGCAATGCTAACCTAATGCTAGCGATCAATGGGCAATATCTGGTCATTTTCATACTGCATTATAATGATGGATGGCATTAAAGCATAACCCTTCATGGGATTATGAGATTAGATGGCATTTTCTTTATATACTACAGCAATGTTAAAGTTTGAATGCTAATGCTAACTTGCTGATGCTAGCGATCTAATGCTAGTGCTAATATCAGGTCATTTTCATACTGTACGTGTCCTCTATGATGTATATAAGTGATCAGATGGCATTAAAGCATAACCCTTCATGGGAATATCAGATTAAATGGCATTAAAGCTTAACCCTTCTTTTATACATGCAAATACAGTAAGTTTAAGTTTGAATGCTAATTCTAACTTGCTAATGCTAGCGATCTAATGCTAGTGCTAATTTCTGGTCATTTTCATACTGTATGTGTCCTTTATGATTGAAATAAGAGATCAGATGGCATTAAAGCATAACCCTTCATGGGGCATATTATTAACCCTTTGATATCAATATCAGATTAGATGGCATTAAAGCTTAACCCTTCTTGTATACATGCAAGTACAGCAAGTTTAAGTTTGAATGCTAATGCTAACTTGCTAATGCTATCGATCTAAAGCTAGTGCTAATATCTCATCATTTTCATACTGTACTTGACCTCTATGATGGAAATAAGAGATCAGATGGCATTAAAGCATAACCCTTCTTGTATACATGCAAGTACAGCAAGTTTAAGTTTGAATGCTAATGCTAACTTGCTAATGCTATCGATCTAATGCTAGTGCTAATATCTGGTCATTTTCATACTGTACGTGTCCTCTATGATGGATATAAGAGATAAGATGGCATTAAAGCATAACCCTTCATGGGCATATTAGATTAGATGGCATTAAAGCTTCATCCTTTTTGTATACATGCAAGTACAGCAAGTTTAAGTTTGAATGCTAATGCTAACTGGCTAATGCTAGCGATCTAATGCTAGTGCTAATATCTGGTCATTTTCATACTGTACGTGTCCTCTATAATGGAAATAAGAGATCAGATGGCATTAAAGCATCACCCTGCATGGGTATATTAGATTAGATGGCATTAAAGCTTAACCCTTCTTGTATAAATGCAAATACAGCAATGTTAAAGTTTGAATGCTAATGCTAACTGGCTAATGCTAGCGATCTAATGCTAGTGCTAATATCAGGTCATCTTCATACTGTACGTGTCCTCTATGATGTATATAAGAGATCAGATGGCATTAAAGCATAACCCTTCATGGGCATATTAGATTACATGGCATTAAAGCTTAACCCTTCTTGTATAAATGCAAATACAGCAAGGTTAAAGTTTGAATGCTAATGCTAACTGGCTAATGCTAGCGATCTAATGCTAGTGCTAATTTCTGGTCATTTTCATACTGTATGTGTCCTTTATGATTGAAATAAGAGATCAGATGGCATTAAAGCATCACCTTTCATGGGATTATGAGATTAGATGGCATTAAAGCTTAACCCTTCTTTATATACGCAAATACAGCAATGTTAAAGTTTGAATGCAAATGCTAACTTGCTAATGCTAGCGATCTAATGCTAGTGCTAATATCAGGTCATTTTCTTACTGTACGTGTCCTCTATGATGTATATAAGAGATCAGACGGCATTAAAGCATAACCCTTCATGGGAATATCAGATTAAATGGCATTAAAGCTTAACCCTTCTTGTATACATGCAAATACAGTAAGTTTAAGTTTGAATGCTAATGCTAACTTGCTAATGCTAGCGATCTAATGCTAGTGCTAATTTCTGTTCATTTTCATACTGTATGTGTCCTTTTTATGATTGTAATAAGAGATCAGATAGCATTAAAAGCATCACCTTCATGGGATTATCAGATTAGATGGCATTAAAGCTTAACCCTTCTTGTATACATGCAAGTACAGCAAGTTTAAGTTTGAATGCTAATGCTAACTTGCTGATGCTATCGATCTAATGCTAGTGATAATATCT